>MU781071.1:109207-180827 GCA_026770625.1 Nicotiana glauca
TTGAACAACTTCTTGCGGTGTCTCTGCATGATATGTCGTGGTTTTCTGATGTGGCCAATTATCTTGTGACTGGTATAGTCCCGTATGATCTCTCTTCCAACCAAAGTAAGAAGCTCAAGCGGGATAGTTTGGATTACTATTGGGATGAGCCCTACTTGTTTAAAATTTGCACCGATGGTGTGATTCGCTGATGTGTCCCGGAAGAAGAAAAATTGAACATATTGGAGGCTTGCCACTCTTCCCCTTATGGTGGTCATCATGGGGGAGTCAGGACGGCGTCAAAGGTTCTAAGTTGTGGCTTCTATTGGCCGACTTTGTTTCAAGATGCAAGCGATTTGGTGAAAAAGCGTGATGCATGCCAACGAGCTGGAGGGATTTCTAAGAGGGATGAGATGCCTCTTAACACCATTCTAGAGGTCGATATTTTTTATGTGCGGGGCATTGATTTCATGGGCCCGTTTGTAAGCTCTTGTGGGAACACGTATATTCCCGTGGCGATGGATTATGTCTCCAAGTGGGTTGAAGCTGTGGCTTTTCCCAACAATAAGGCCTTGAGTGTCGTGGCATTTTTGAAAAAGAACATCTTCACTAGATTTGGAACCCCTCGTGCTATATTTGGAACCCCTCGTGCTATCATTAGTGATGGGGGGTCCCATTTTTGCAACAAATCCTTTGATTCTTTGCTCGCTAAATATGGAGTTAACCACAAGGTGACTTCCCCATACCATCCTCAAGCAAGTGGCTAAGTGGAGGTTTCTAATCGGGAAATTAAGAGTATTTTGTCCAAAACAGTGAATGCAAATAGGACTGATTGGTCAAAGAAGTTCGATGACACTCTTTGGGCTTATCGGACGGCGTATAAGACTTCGATTGGTATGTCTCCGTATCGATTGGTGTTTGGTAAGGCTTGTTATCTCCCGGTGGAACTAGAGCATAAGGCGATGTGGGCATTGAAAAAGTTGAATTTGGAATGGGACATTGCGGCCAACCTCCGAGTGGAGCAATTGAATGAACTTGATGAGTTTAGATTCCATGCTTACTCTAGTTCGTCCTTGTATAAGCACAAGATGAAGTACCTCCATGATAAGTATGCTCGGGGTAAAGAATTCAAGGTGGGTGACATGATTCTTCTTTTCAATTCTTGGCTAAGGTTATTTTCGGGGAAGCTCAAATCCAAATGGAGTGGTCCCTTTAAAGTGGTCTTCGTAACTCCTTTCGGTGCCCTTGATCTTAAAAACAAGAATGGTGAAGTGTTCAGGGTAAATGGGCATCGTGTCAAGCACTATTTGGGAAAGATTGATGACAGCCACGTAGTGGCGCTTATTCATTTGAAGTGATATAATGGTAACATGCGTCGTGCCACGATGTTAAATCAGGCGCTTCTTGGGAGGCAACCCATGTTTTTTCTTTCTTTTAATTTTCTGTTGTAGATTAGGACCTTTGAGCTCATGGTTTGTGAGATGTTGCAGGGTTGATGTTGGACCAGTGCAGGGCAAAAGTGCAAAAAATTAAGGTCTCTGAAGAAATCAGTGCAGTCCGCGCAGGGTGGTGAAATTTGAACCAAGTCTCTAAAGTTAGTTGCGCGGTCCGCGTCCATTTTTGTGAAATCCGCGTAGGAGAAGCCCAATTTACTGGTTCTCTGAAGTTTACCAAGTGGTCGCGTGACAAATCAGTGCGGTCCGCGTGGGCTGTTCAAGCTATTGAAGCTACTGGAAATCCAGTGCGGTCCGCGGCCATTTCTATGCGGCTGCGCTGGTTGGTACGTACATGGGTCCCACAGTGTTTTCTATAAATAGGGACCCCAGTCTTCTTTTTAACCTTTTCGCCAATTTTTTACGTGGGCTCTCAATTTTCATTATGCATCCAAAACAATTTGCTTCAAGTAGTTAGAAATTTTATCAAACCCTGGTAACATTCTTCACTAATCTCATTCCTAGTTAATTTTTGTTCATTGTTAATTGCTTCCTATTAGTATAACTTCTTCTTTTCTTCTTTCTCTCTTAGTTTTAACTATTAGGATAGATTTTGTGTGTTTTTGTGAAACAATGGGCATGAATTCTTGATTAGTAACTGAGTAGGGACAATTATGACTCATGCTTTGATCTAAAAATTAGACTTAAATAAAACATCTCGCACTCAGTTAAATATTTGCCCTACGCGGCGGCGCGTCTTTTCTGCGCGGTCCGCACTTCTTGTTGGTTGTGTGTTGAGATCTCCTATGCAGACCGCGTGCGTGGTCCACGCCATCTCAGTGTGGCCGCGGTCCAAATCAGTGCAGACCGCACGTGCCAGGTTCAGAGAATGGTTTTACAAGTCATTTCCCAGCGTGGTCCGCATCCATTTTTTGTGTGGTCCGCGCCAGTCCTGCGCGACCGCGGTCCAAAATAGTGCGGTTTGCGTAGGTAGGATCCAGAGAGGTGTTTCCTTGGAACATGCTCAGCGCGGCCGCGTGGCACTTTTGCGCGGTCCGCGCCCCTTCTGTTATACAACCTTGATCATACACTGTGCATTATTTTTCCAGCCAATTCATTGCATGTTCTTCAACTAACAATGTTAGACTTTTCTCTACAGATAATGGTTAAGAAAAGAGGCAGAAAAGAACAAAAATCAACCCGGGAGAGGTGGTTCCTCCGAGGGGGAAAGGCAAGAGGATTGTAAAACTCACTCTCTAAACCCGGGAGATGATAAAGAAAACCCGCAAGATAATTCGGGAAGCTGCCCGGACTGCATCCCATTCCACGGGGAGTGAGTACGCACCTTCACGGAGTATTACCTCGGAGTCTGTATCCACCTATGTGTCTACATCATTGCAGCTCCATGATTTCTCTTCTTCTGGTCATGCTGATGTGGCCACTTCTAAGAAACCAGTAAATGTCATCTCGGACTCGTCTGATGAATCCGGGGTAAAAATGAAAATGAAGAACAATACTCCACTTCTCCCACAGCTTCAGTATCAGGGGAGAGTGGAAGGTACGCTGAGGGAGGTGAGCCACAAGTCGGGGGGATAGAGCGAACTAGGAAACCGAAGGGATGGGCAGATAGGTTTGTTAGTGAGGTTGCTTTTCACAAATTCCGGGAATGGTGGCCCAAAAGAAAGCTGATTCCGGAGAGGCAATTCATAGATGCTGATCTTGTCCCTCTCAACCCTCATATACAAGCACAATTCCGTAGTAGAGAGGGTTAGGGCTTCTTCAAGGAGCGTTGCATAGTCGCAAATGAACATATGTTGAAAGAATTTTACTGTAATGTTCATCATATAGTGAGGGACTCAAAAACGACTCAAGTGAGGGACAAAGTAGTGATGTTCGATGGGAAGTCCCTGAATGAGTTTTTGGGGTTCAATGAAGAGTATGAAACACAGTACTTAGAAAAGCTGGCAATGAAAGAAGAGGTTCGTCCTTGGTTGGCCCAGCACTTGGCAGTTCCGGGTACAGTCTCAAGTTTGTTGAAAGCACAAGAGAAGATCTTTAGGAACACTTTGAAGTTTGAAGCCAAGGGGTGGTTGACTTTCGTGTGTAGTCGACTTGACCCATCAACATATGATCACTCCATTCCCATTCCCTGAGCTGTTTTGGTGGCCTCTATCATGTTGGGGTTTCCTTTGAATGTGGGCAACATCATGTCAAGGGTGATTTCTACAGTTGGTCAGGAGACCAACACCAACTACCCCTTCCCAAACACTCTTTCCCTGTACTTTACAGAATTGAATGTGAAGAAAAAGAATTATTATGTCAAGGTGGATCCGGTGGCCCCCTACTCATGGTATAGTCAGTTGGGTCCCGACAACCCAAAGAAGTCCAAAAAGCCTCAAGCATCCACCTCCACCGCACCTGGCCAGTCTGAGGAGCCAGCGGTTATTGAGCAGTCCACTGAGCCTTCCACCATCCCTGCTACCGGTGAGGCATTGCCTCCGGGTCCTTCTACTATTGCTGGTCCATCTACTTTAGCGGACTCGGATGTCCCTTCATCGAAGACTCACCTGTTTACTGCCAACTAGCTTGCTCAATCTCTTGCCAGTTTGAATAACCGGATGTCATTTGCGACATCCAAAAGTTCAAACTTGACCACTATAGTCCAGGCACAGTCCGCTCCTGCCGCAGTTGAGATCCCTCCTTCCATTAAGGAGGAACTAAAAAAGATCCAGGCCAACCAGGAAACGATGATGGCGCAGCAGGATGCCTTGACTAAGGCAGTGGGGTCACATAGCACAGCATTGGGAAAACTGGCTCGGGAGCACATGAAGCTAAGGAAGCAAAAGGCTTCAAAGGAGTCAGTGACAAAGTTGAGGGAGGATGTGGATAAGTTGCTAGCAGATCATATGCCACTTGACATACTCCTTGGGGGCCCAGCTGTAGATCCGGCACCAGTTCAGCCACAGCATGAGGAGACTCCCAAGCCGAGGAAGAAGAGGAAACTCCCTAAAACTGAGGGAGTTGTGATAGAGGTGGCCCAGGTTTCGAAGAGTTCATCCAGTACCCCTCCAGTGGTTCAGCCTGTCCCAGATCCGGCACATGTCCCAGCAGCAGAGCAGCAGCAGGTCGAAGACCAATCTGAGGTCCCGGCTACTACAGAGGATCCGGGGACGACATAAGACACCACGCATGTGGAGCAGGCTTCAGGGGCCTTTTCTATATCCTTTGTTGATGTTTTTGTTGAGCTTATTTTGATAAGTTGGCATGGGAGACAATGCCAACTTTTATTCGCGGGGGTGCGCCCTACTATTTTATCCTGATACATTGGATAACTGTATATATTTTCTTTGCTTTTAGCACATTCGTAGTTGATAGATGGTTTGTATATAACTTTTTATTTCGGATGCTTTTCAACTTTATGTAGATATTCACTACCCCCAGTTGTATATTCTACTTCCCTTTTGTACATATTCATTCGGTTTTTCATTTTTATTTCTTGGTTTTCTATTTTTGTTAAAAAAATTTCGTTTTAGTTGCAAAGTTAGGCTCGCAGCCTTTGTGTTTTGTTTTGATGTTTGCAATAAGCCCTTGGTTTTCTTAATGCCACGGTTCTTTCCAAGGTTAGAGTGTTGTGCGAATCGGGTGGCTCTTCCCATTGATAGATGGCGTGACAACCTTCTTAAGGGTTTGAGTCCGTTTTTTGATTTTTCTTTTTGATTTCCAAGTTTTGGTAGTTAAGGGTACCTCAGGCAAAGCTTCACTTGGGCCTAACACACTTGCCTTTGATCCTATGGTCAAAGACATGATGTTGTGTTTAGGATGGTGAAAATCGTGGCCTTGAGACTCTTGTGTTGACCAAACAATCATCACGTGGTTAATGTGGGCCATTGTGTGCTTGAATCGTAACTAAGGCTGTTGTGGGCCCTCGACTCCGTCTTTAGCAATCCTTGAGTGTGTGGTGAGGATTTGAATTGTGGGCCTAAGTACCGAGCCAATGGTCTAGAACTTGCCCTGAATGTTTGTTGAGGCAAAATCATAGGTGAAACTTGACTTGAGAAGTGATTATAGGCCATCCTTGATCCCAACTGCAAAATTTGAACAATTCCCATGACCTACCAATGAAATGATCCCTAGTTCACCCCTTTTGAGCCTTAAACCTTCTTCTTGAACCAAAGTTACAGGCCTATACCCGTTTTTAATGAAACCCTCTCTTGGCACCCAAATCTTCTCTTGAGTAATGGCAAGTGTCTAAGTTTGGGGGAGAGACAAGAAAGGCACCAATATGGTAAAAAGGCACAAAAGCAAAAGGAAAAGGAAAGAAATGAAAAAGAGAAAAAGTCAAAAAGAAAGAAAAAAACGGGAGAAAGGTTTGAATTGCAAAAAGAAAGAGTGACAATATATCTCTCTAACCCCTTGAAAGAAGAAATACTCAAATGAGTCAAGAGAGTATGCCAAAATGAATCAAAAGAAGTGCTTAAGGGAAGATTGAACCCAATTGTACAAACGCATGTCCTACATTTACCCAAAAGCCTTCACAATGACTCCTCAAAAGCCCTATATGATCTTGAGTTGAGGGAAGCCTACATTAGTAGATACTTACATGAGGGGCAAGCATATGGTACTTAGAGCCGGACTTATGGCCTATTCTTTGAGAGAGATGAGTGAATTTTATCCACCTCGGTTTGTGTGTCAATACTCTAAAAGGCAAGGTTAACTTAAGGAAAGTTGAGGATGTGCGAGTTTGGGTTCCACAATAACCAAAGTAATTAAGAAAAGTTCTTTGATGAATATGTGTCAACTCTTGATGCTCTTGTGTCACACTTGATCCACAAGTTTTTCAAAGCTTAAATGTGTTAATGATGCATTCGCATTGAGGTCAATTGTTAGTCCAAACTGACGCTTGTTGAGGTTACTTTAGGATAGACTGGATTTAATTGGTTGTTTTCAAATGAGGGTTAGGTCTTATTTTATTTGCTTGAGGACAAACAAAGGGTTAAGTTTGGGGGAGTTAATAACTGTGATTTTAACATGTTTTATACCTATTCTTGCCTAAGCTTTGTGCGTGATTTGCCATAAATTAGTCCCAAAATGCTAACAAATTGCACTTGATCGCAGGTTTGAACGACTAGATGACAATGGTCACAAATCAGCTCGACAATGAGTGAAATCTGCCAAGTGTGAAAGCAAGTAAAGTGAAGATTAAACTGATCCAGCACGGACCGCACTGATTTGCTATGCGGCCGCGCTGGAGATTCAGAGAGTTTGGATTCTGCTTGAGACCTGTGCGGTCCGCACTTGAGGAACTTCAGAGGCTAAGAAAAAGCCCACGCGGCCGTGTACCAAAACAGTGCGATCCGCGTGGGTGAGATTCAGAGAATTGTCATTTGTGGCCAATTTATCCACGCGGCCGCGCCCCATTTCTGCGCGGTCCGCGTTCCTCAGTCAGCGCGGCCGCGTTCTTTTTTTGCGCGGTTCATGCCCTAGCTCCAGAGTGAAGACATTGAAGACCAAGACCCTACGCGGCCACGCAACATTTCTGCGCGGTCCGCGCCAGTCCCGTAGGGGCATTTTTGCCCAGTTTTTCTAGCCTAGTATAAATAGAATGTTTTATCGAAGTTTGGTATTAGAGATAACTGTTGCACTCGTGAGACTCAAGTCTAAGCCTATTTTGGGCAATTTCTTCGTGTATTAACATGGATTTGAATAGATTAATATTGTAGTTAATTATTATGTCAATTTCATCTACTATTTCTTAAATTTCTATTTCTACTATGTCTAGCTAAACCCATTAGCTAGGGTTGTGGCTCAACCCTAGTGTGGGTAATTAATGGGTGTGATTGTTTAGTGCATGAATGATGTTGGGTATTTGTTATTTGGGTTAATCTTATATTTTCATTAAGATTTGGTGGTTGCAAACACTAGGTCTAGCTCAGTGGGTCTTGACTCTTCTTGAGAAAGAGAGTCTATGACCCCAAAATTAATTCCAACAAGGAATTGGGATGGACCCATGAGAAGGGTAGTCCCAATTAACGGGTTAAACCTCGAAAGAGTAATTACCCAACTTGAACCCTAAGTTTCTTGGGCAAATTGGCCTACCCAATTAGTTTCGAGAGAGTCAATTGGGCAAAATTACTCTCTCTACCGAGAGGTGTGAGAGTGGGTGCAAAAGTGCAGTGGTTATAGCATAAATCACATAATCATCATTCTTGCATTAGGAATCTCTATCTGTTAGTTGACCACCTAGGTAAATGTCACGGCCCTAGTGCTTTTCTCTATCTTGCATACAAACTAGAATCAATATCTTAGTATAATTTAGTTCTAATTAGTAGTGGTTAAATTGTAGTTGGTAAATATAAAAACCCAAAAAATGGTAGAAGTACAATTAGAAGCCAAAACACATCTCTAGACTTAACAAATACTCAACTCCCTCATCTAACTCCCTGTGGAAATTGACCCCGATACCACTATTGCGTAAAAGAATTAGCGCCCACTCTTCCTAAGGTTGAGTCCGCTGCGATCAGACCGCAGAAAGTTGTTGTGCGACCGCATGGATGGTTTGCAGCTCCTCTGAAGTTTTTGTGGTGCGGTCCGCACGAACCTGTAGTGCGGCCGCATTGGCTGGGTGCGGACCGCATGAGCTCGACCGCGGCTATGCCGCTTGCGATTGGAAAAGACAACTTTCTGAATCTCTTTGGTGCAACTGCATGTCACAATTGCGTGGCCGCATGAAATGACTTGTAGTTTCACAACCTCTGAACTCCTATGGTGCAGTTACATGACATGATGGTGCAGTCCGCACCAAGTTCTGAATGTCCTTACTTTAATGATCATTGACACTTGAGTAGGTTTCACCCTGTTTCGAGCCGATTTTTGACTTTTGTCATCTTGTCGCTCAAACCTGCAATCAAGCACAACTTGTAAGCATTCTGGGTCTATTTTATGGCAATTCATACATAAAGCATAGGCAAGTATGGGCATAAAACGTGTTAAAATCATAGTTATCAGATTGCATTCTATATAAATGTATAGGGTAAAAAATGATATGACACGTGGTCATCTAAAGGATGGACACGTAGAACCCAAGACGGGGATGATCAAAACCGAACATAATTATTCTGCTTGTCACCAGAAGGCATAACTTTCATAAAGGTGTATTAAATGATTTGTGCCTAGTAGTATTTAATAAAGAATATTCTACAGTACTAAGAGCGACGCCCCGTTACAGGGAATTTGGCATTTATGTCTACCATTATATCTTCATCATGACTGATCACAGACAACTCCACAATACTACAAAGTAGGAAGAGAGGGTCGTAATAGCTTTTATCCGATATGAGGTTCGAGATCGAATTCCTCAGAGAGCTAGAAATTAGAGCTAGGTATCTGTCTAGATTTGAATCGTGTAATTGTTCCAAATGTCATTTCCATACATTTTTTGGGTTTTTGATTATAAACTACTATTATCAAACTATTAATTGAAACTAAATTAGACTACGAGATGATTGCTAAAGTTGTATCTAATGGGAAGAAGGGCACTAGGGTCGTGACATCACCTAGGTGGCTAATTGACGGGTAGATGTTACTAAGGTTCGATTGATATAATTGAGGCTTATGCTATAACCGTTGCACAATTTTACCCACTCTCACACCTCTCGGTGGAGAGAGCAATTCTACCCAATTAACTCTCTTGAGACCAAATGGGTAGGCAAATTAGATCAAGCAGCTAGGGTTCGAGTAGGGTGATTACTTTCTCGAGGTTTAACTCGTTAATTGGGACTATCATTTCTCATGAGTCCATTCCAATTCCTTATTGGGTCAATTTTGGAGAGTTAGACTCTCTTTCTCAAGAAGAGTTAAATCCACAAAGCTCAAATCAGTGTTTGCAACCACCACTTCATAGATTAAAATATAAAATAAACCCAAATAGCAAACACCCATAGTCAATCCAACCCTAGATGGCAACGCCCATAAATTACCCACACTAGGGTTGAGACACAACCCTAGCTAATGGGTTTAGCTACTCATGCTTGAAGAAGAAAATAAAGAAATAGATGAAGAACAAGATATATTAATTAAATGCTAAAGTACAATACAAGAATCTATCGTTAATTTGAAGCTAAGATGCCAAAAATGGCTACAGATGAAGTTCCCACGAGCGCAGCTCAGTTCTAGCATTAACAGATACCCTAAAAAGGGGAAAAGGTTCTATTTATACTAGGCTAGAAAAACTGGACAAAAATACCCCTGCAGGCGGGCAGCACAAAATGGACTGCGGCCGCACTAAGCTCTTGGACTTCAATTTTGGGCTCTCTAAACTTGGGCTCATGGACCGCGTAGAATAGGCCACGGCCGTGGAGTTCTCTAACACGGTCCGCACAAGTATGACCGCGGACCGCGCAATTGAACCACAGCAAATTTTAACTATCTGAATCTCTCTTCCGCTGATCACACAAAATGGGAATGCATTCGTGGAGCCTTTACCGCGGACCACATAATGTGCACTACAACCGCGTTGCCTGAAGCCTGGTTTTACTATCTCTCTGAATCTACCTAGTGCGGACCGCACAAAGTCGAATGTGGCCACACTAAGCTTTTTTTCCCTCAGTTTGCCTTGTCTTTGATACTTGAGCAGGTTTCACTCCCTTTGAGCCGATCTTTGACATTTCGTTGCTTTGTCGATCAAACCTGCAATCAATCACACTTATGAGCCTTTTGGGACTATTTTGTAACAATTTATAACCAAAGCATAAGCAAGAAGGAGCATAAAACATGAAAAAATCCCTAGTTATCAACTCCCCCAAACTTAAGCTTTTGCTTGTCCTCAAGCAAACAAAATAAGACCCACCCCTTAAGGGAAAATCCAAGTATTTTCAGCTATCCTAAAGTAACCTCAACAAGCATCAATTGTGACTAATAATTTCCCTCAATACGAATGAATCATTAACAACATTTAACCTTTGAAAAACCATGGATTATGTGTGACACAAGAGCATCAAGAGTTGATTCATTACATCAAAGAACTCTCTCAATTACTTTGGTCATTGTGGAACCCAAACTCACATATCCTCAACTCTTCTTAAGCAAACCTCACCTTTTAGAATATGGACACATAAATCAAGGTTAATGGGAATATCCTAATCTCTCTCAAGAAAAAGTCACAAGTCCGGCTCTAGGTACCATATGCTTGCCCCTTATGTAAGTATCCACTAATGTAAGTTTCATTCAACTCAAGATCATATAGGGCTTTTTGTGGTGTCATTGTGAAGGCTTTTGGGTTAGGGTAGGACATGTTTTTGTTCAAGTGGGTTCAATCTTCCCTTAAGCACTTCTTTTGATTCATTTGGCACAATTCTCTTAACTCTTTGAGTCGTTTCATTTCTTTATAAGGGGTTAGAGAGACACATTGTCACTCTTTTTTATGCAATTCAAACAGTTTCTCCTTTTTCAATTTTCCATACCTTTCTTCCTTTTTTTTTCTTGAATCCCTTTTTATTCTTTTTCACATTGAGCATTCTTTTGCTTCTCTTTCTTTTTCATTGCCTTTCCTTTTGTTCATTTTTGTGCCTTATACCACTTTCTTGTCATTTTCGTTTCTCCCCTCAAACTTATACTTTTGCCATGTACTCAAGGAAAGATCGGGTGCCAAGAGGGTATATTTTAGAACGGGTATAGGCTTGTAATATTGTTCTTGAAAGAAGAAGGTCTAAGTCTCAAAAGGGTTAAATAGGGATTATATCATTGGTAGGCTATGGAATTGTTCAAAATATCATTTGGATCAAGGAGAGACTATAATTACTTCTCAAGACAAATTTCACTCACGATTTCGTCTCAACAAACATTCAGGACAAGTTCTAGACCATTGGCTTGGGACATGGACTCGCAATTCGATTTCTCACCACACAGGCTAAAGGATTGATAAAGACATAGAGTCAGAGGCCCATAACGACCTTAGATATAATTTGAGCACACAATGGTACCGAAAAACCACTTGATGATTATCGGCCAATGCAAGAGTCTCAAGGCCACATCTTTAACCATCCTAAACACAATATTTTGTCTTTGACCATGGGATCAAAGGCAAATGTGCTAGACTCAAGTAAAGCTTTTCTTGAGGTACCCTTAACTATAAATTACCGAAAACAAAAAAAAAACAATAGCGGTCTTAAACCCTTAATAAGGTTGTCACGCCATCTATCATTGGGAAGAGCCACCCGGTCCAAATAGTACTCCACCTTTGGAAAGAATCGTGGCATTTAGAAAATCAAAGGCTTATTAAAAACATCCAAAATGAAACAAAATGCTACGAGCCTATATAAGAAGCTAAAAACAAATTTTTTTTGCGAAAATAGAAAAATAGAATGAATATGTACAATAAGGGAATGAATATAGAATGGGGAATGAGTATATACAATAATGTAACTTTATATATAAACCAAATAAAAGATAAAAAGTGCGATAAAAATAACTAAATATAAGAATATATAGACCAAATGAAAATCAAAGAAAGCATAAACTAAATCAGTATATATATATATATATATACAATCATCCAAGGATAAAATGTAAGGCTCACCCCCTCAAATAAAAGCTAGCATTGTCCCCAATTCCAACTAAAGCAAAATAAGCACCAAAAAGTATAAGGAAAAGATATGAAGACTCCCTAAGCCTCTTCCATCTTCATAGGATCATGAGTGGTCCCTGGGTCCTCGGTATGCTCAGGAACCTCAAACTGGTTCCCGATATCTTGCTGATCAGCTGTTGGGACCTGGGACTGGACCTGGACCGGCCGTGGATCTGGTACATCCTGTGGCTGACTGGAGGAAGCCTCCGGTGGGTCTGCCAGCTAGATGATGGCATTATCTGCTCTCGGGATAGTCCTCTTCCTCTTTAGAGGCCTCTGTGCTGCTCCAGAACTATGGATTCTGCTGGAATTGCTGGTGAAGTTGGGTCCTCAAATAATAAGTCTAAAGGCAGCTGATCTGCCTTCAGTCTATCCACATCCACCCTTAGCTCGTTCATGGACTCCCTGGAAGCCCGTGTCTTATGCAGCTTCTTATGCTCCTTGGAAAGCTCCTTTAGAGCCTTGCCATGTGAATCCACTGCCTTCACCAAATCAGCCTAGGTACTGAGGATCTTCTCCTACTTGTCAAGTATCTTCTTCAAGGCATCCTCTATAGACTATAGGACCTGAACTAACTGAGGAGTCGATTGAGCTGCAATGGTGTAGGTCAAGGTAGACACTTGGATGAAGCAGTATACATCTAGTTATTCAGGCTCTGAAGTGTCTGGCTCAGTCGGTGGGCAATGATAGGATAGGCCCGGGAAGATGGAATCTCCGGGCCAACTGAAGTAGAAGGACTAGGAGGCAAGTCAGCAGTAGTGGAGGGTCCGGGAGGCATGTCAGCAACTGTGGAGGTAGGCTCAGTGGAGGCCTCTACCACAATTGGATCTTCAGATAGGCCAGTTGGAGCAGAAGTAGGGGGCTTGTAGTTCTTGTCCTTGGGGTTGTCTGGCCCCTTCAAACTATACCATGAGAATGGAGCTACCGGTTTGGTTTTTACATCATAATGCTTCTTTTCCACCTCCAAGTCTTGGAAATACATAGAGAGGGTATTTGGGAAAGGGTAATTTTGGTTAGCCTCTGCACCAACTAATGAGATAATGCGGGACATCACATTTCCCACATTAATAGAATATCCCACCATGATTGATGCAACCAACATAGCCCGATGGATAGGAAGAGTCTGGTCATGTATGGTAGGGTCCAACCTACTGTAAACAAAGGTCTCCCAACCCTTAGCTTCAAAGTTCAGAGTCCCCCTCAGAATTTTTACCCCTGCAATCAACCACTCAGGCACGGTACCTGGGATTGCCAGGTATTGAGCTAACCATGGACGGACCTCCTCTCCCATCTCCAACTTTTCTAGATAGAGAATCTCTTCTTCATCATTGAAGCCCAATAATCATTCAGAGACTTCCCTTCGAACAACACCTTTTTGTTTTGAACCTTGGTCACTTTGGATTCCTTATTGATGTGGGCTACATTACACTAAAATTCCTTGACCATGTGTTCGTTGGCATCTATACACCTCTCCATAAATATCTCCCAGCCCACTCTAGTTCTAAATTCCCTCTGCACGTTAGGGTTGTGGGTAGTAAGTCTTTGTCAATAAAGCTCATCTCCGGTATCAAATGCCTCACCGGCCACCACTCCCTAAACTTATGATATGCTACTTGGCTTACAAATTTGTCCTCCCAAACAGCGGGCTTCCTAGTTCGTTCAATGCCTCCCACCTGAGGCTCACCACCCCCAGTTCCCTGTACCTCTTCCTTATCTCTGCCTGCACTCTACCCAGATAATGAAGTTGTGGGGGAGGTGGAGTCGTGAGCTGGGACTGAGTCTGAGGAGATGTCTTGGGAGGGCATATACTCACTCCCCGAGGAATGGGAAGTAGCTCTATCTGTAGTTTTTCTCAGCTTTCGGGTCTGTTTTATGTTTTCCCGAGCTTGGGGAGTGAGTTTGACCACTCTCTTTCCTTTGCCCCTAGGAGGAATCACCTCTCCCAAGTTGTTTTGATCCTTTGCCTCCTTGTTATTTAACCATTGTCTGCAAGCATAAACATCTAACTTTGTTAGTATCAATAGAGATAGTGAGATATGTATATAATGAATTACAGAACAGAAGCAGAAAGTTGCAGACACGATTGCAGGAACAGGCCGGTGCAGTTAGCACAAAATGGCAATGCGGCCGCACTGAAGCCACCGCAGACCGCACAGAAATGACTGCGGTCCGTACAAGTATAAGGTCCCCAGATACAACTCTCTAAATCTCACCACCGCGGTCCACACAAAATAGTACCGCGGCCGCGGTGGGCCAGTGCAAACTGCACCAAATGTAGTGTGGCCGCACTGGACTATGCACACCTCTCTGAATCTCATCACTGCGGTCCATGAAAAGCGATAATGCGGCTACGATGAGGCAACTGCGGACCGCACAAACACGACCACGATCCGCGGTGGGTGCCCAAACTTGGCACTAAGTTAGGGTTTTGGGTTTTTTGCTTTTTTAGTTCAAATTTTCACCTAACTTTGTCCCTACACAATTAACCCAGTTAATGATACTCCTCAGGCACACAAAAATTAACAGTTACACTAACCTAAGCTAACAAATAGAGAAAAAGGAGAAGAAGAATAAGCTATGGCCTATAGTAAATGAAACAAAAATTGAAATTATAAAATTAAACACAAAGAAATGATTGAGATGTTACCAGATGTGTATATGTAATGCAAGTAATCACACTAAGCAAGAATCGCAGGCAATAGGGAAGATGAACAGTACTTTTTGGGTCTTTGAGAGTCAATTTTTCGAAAAGGGTAAAAGGTGACCCCTGAGCTCTATTTATAGAAAAAAATGTGGGACCCAGACTTACCTACCAGTGCGGCCGCACAAAAAGGACCGCGGACCGCACTGGGTTTGTTCAGAAGAAGTTTGAGAAGGCAACCTCTGCGATCTGCACAAAATAGACCACGGCCGTAGAGGTCCACCGCGGTCCGCGCAAAATGCCATGCGGCGACGGTGGAAAACTTCAGAGAGGCCTCATATTGGCTCACACCAGTACGGACCGCAAAAAGTGTAGTGCAGCCACGTTGGAAACTTCAGAGACTCAGCAATTTTGCAATTATGCCCTGCACTGCATCAACTCAATCCCTGCAATATCTCACAACCGGTTAACCCAAAAATCAATCATATAGTACTAAGAAAATCAACGAAAACAAAAAGAAAAATACATGGGTTGCTTCCCAAGAAGCATGTGATTTAACGTCGCAGCACGACACAGGTTACCATCACATCATTTGAAATGAACAACAGCCACCAATTGGCCATCATCAAACTTCCCAAGGTAATGCTTGACACGGAGCCTATTCACCCTAAAGACTTCACCACTTTTGTTTTTCAAATCTAGAGCACCAAATGGGGTCACACACAAAACTTCAAATGGACCACTCCACTTTGATTTAAGCTTTTCCGGAAACAACCTTAGACGAGAATTGAACAAGAGGACCAAATCACCAACATTGAACTCCTTTCCATGAGAATATTTTTCATGAAGGTACTTCATCTTATCCTTGTACACGGATGAACTAGAGTATGCATGGAACCAAAATTCATCAGGTTCATTGAGTTGTTCAACACGAAGATTGGCCGCAACATCACACTCAAGATTAAGCTTCCTCAAGGCCCACATGGACTTATGCTCCAATTCCACTGGTAGGTGACATGCTTTCCCAAACACCAACCGGTATGGCGACATACCAATTGGGGTCTTGTAAGCGGTCTGGTAAGCCCATAGAGCATCATCTAACTTTTTGGACAAATCGGTCCTGTTGGCATTGACAGTTTTGGACAAAATGCTCTTGATTTCCTTGTTTGACACTTCAACCTGGCCACTTGCTTGAGGATGATAAGGTGTAGAGACTTTGTAATTGACACCATAATTAGAGAGCAAGGCATTAAAAGCTCTATTGCAAAAATGCGAGCCCCCATCACCAATGATTTCTCGAGGTGTACCGAACCTTGTAAAAATGCTCTTCTTTAGAAATGCCACCACACTTCTAGCTTCATTGTTGGGAAAGGCCATGGCCTCAACCTATTTTGACACATAATCAAATGCTACAAGAATGTAGGTTTTCCCACACGAGCTAACAAATGGGTCTATAAAATTGATACCCCAAACGTCGAAGATATCTACCTCAAGAATTGTGTTTAGAGGCATCTCATCTTTCTTGGAAATCCCGCCCGCTCGTTGACATTGGTCACATCTTTTCACTAAATCACTTGCATCTTTGAACAAGGTTGGCCAATAAAAACTACAACTCAAAACTTTTGAAGCCGTTCTCACCCGTCCATGATGGCTACCATAGGGGGATGAATGACAAGCCTCCAAAATACTCAATTGCTCTGCCTCCGGGACACACCTTCGAATCACACCATCCGTGCAAATATTAAACAAGTATGGCTCATCCCAATAGAAATCCAAACTATCCCGCTTGAGCTTCATCCTTTGGTTAGAAGAGAGCTCACACGGGATTATTCCGGTCACGAGGTAATTAGAATCATCGACAAACCATGGCATTTCATTCATTGATACCGCAAGGAGTTGTCGGGAAATGAGTTATTGATTTCTAGGCCATCACAAGGCCTCCCCTTCTCCTCCAAACGGGATAAGTGGTCCGCCACTTGATTCTCACTACCTTTTCGGTCCATAATTTCTACATCAAATTCTTGGAGTAGTAGCACCCATCTCACCAACCTTGCTTTTGAGTCTTTATTTGTCATCAAATACCTATGGGCGGCATGATCAGTGTGCACAATATCTTTAGCCACCATAAGGTACGGTCGAAACCTTTCCATGGCGAACACATAGCCAATAATTCCTTCTCCGTCACCGTGTAGTGCCTTTGAGCTTCATTCATAGTCTTGCTTGCATAGTACATGGGATGGAACATTTTGTTCACTCGTTGGCCCAAAACAGCCCCAACCGCAACGTCACTTGCGTCGCACATGAGCTCAAAGGGTAAGCTCCAACATGGTGCGGTAATGATCGGGGTAGTGGTCAACTTATGCTTGAGAAGTTCGAAGGCCTCCATGCATTTCTCATCAAAAACAAATTTAGCATCTTTCTCTAGTAACTTGCAAAGGTGATTCACAACCTTTGAAAAATCCTTGATAAATCGCCAGTAGAACCCCGCATGCCCAAGGAAAGTCCTCACCCCTTTGACAGAATTGGGGGGAGGGAGCCTTGAAATCACCTCTATCTTGGCTTTGTCTACTTCAAGCCCATGCTTAGAAATTTTGTGACCCAACAATATACCCTCTTCAACCATGAAATGACATTTTTCCCAATTGAGCACTAGGTTGGTGTCTTCACACCGGGCCAAAACTCTATCCAAATTACCCAAGCACGCTTAAAAGGAGTCACCAACCACAATAAAATAATCAATAAAGACCTCTAATATGTCTTCCACCATGTCAGTAAAAATAGCCATCATGCATCGTTGGAAGGTCGCCGGAGCATTGCACAACCCGAACGGCATCTGGGAGAAAGCAAATGTACCATATGGGCATGTGAACATGGTCTACTCTTGGTCCTTCGGGGCAATTAAAATTTGATTATACCCCAAGTAGCTATCCAAAAAGCAATAAAAAGCACGCCCCGCAAGGCGATCAAGCATTTGGTAGAGGAACGGCAACGGGAAATGATCATTCCTGTTCACCTTATTTAGCTTCTGGTAGACTATGCAAACTCTCCACCCGGTAATGGTTCGAGTGAGAATAAGTTCGTTGTTGTCATTTGTCACCACAATCATCCCACATTTCTTCGGCACATATTATACTGGAGAAGTCCATGAGCTATCGGAGATTGGATACACTACACTCGCATCTAACCATTTGATCACTTCTTTCTTCACCACCTCTTACATTGCCTCATTGAGCCTCCTTTGGTGTTCTAAGGAAGTCCTTGCATCCTCTTCCACAATGATTTTATTCATGCAAAATGTGGGTCTTATTCCCCGAAAGTCGGCCAATGTCCACCCAATTGATTTCTTCCTCCTTTTGAGAATCGCCAAAGTAGTGTTTACCTACAAGTTAGTGAGTCAAGAAGAAATTATAACTGGTAAAGTATAATTTGAGCCCAAGAACTCGTACCTGAGGTGTGGAGGAATTGGTTTCAGCTCCAACACCAGTGGCTCCTCAATAGATGGCTTAGTTGGTGGAGTTTTCCAATTTTCAAGATCCAAAGACAATTTCCTAGGCTCATAAGAATACAAGCCCATACCATGTAAAGAATTTACACACTCCACTTTACTAGCATCATCATCAACATCAAGATTTAGAAGCACAGCCTCAAGGGGATCCTCCACATTAATCGTAGAACTTGTGTCATCCACTATCACGGCTGTGACAATGTCCACAAATGAGAACACCTCAGTGCTATTGGGTTGCTTCATGGATTTGCAAACATGGAAGACAACCTTCTCAACTCCCACTCGAAAAGTTAGCTCACCCGCTTCAACATCAAACAATGCCTTTCCCATTTCAACGAAAGGTCTTCCTAGAATAATTGGGACTTCAAAGTCCACTTCACAATCCAAAATGACAAAGTCGGCCGGCAATATAAACTTGTCCACTCGGACAAGCACATCATCAATTATGCCCAAAGGTCTCTTCATTGATCGATCCACTATTTGAAGTCTCATTGAGGTTGGCCTAGGTTGCCCAATTCCCAAATTCTTGAAGACCGAATAAGGTATCAAATTTATGCTAGCCCTCAAGTCATAAAGGGCATTGGCAAAATCTGCAATACCGATAGTGCAAGGGATAGTAAAAGCTCCGGGGTCTTCAAGTTTTGGGACCATAGAATGTACGATAGCACTCACTTGATGAGTCATTTTAATTGTTTCACCCTCCATCGACCTCTTTTTCGTCACCAAATCCTTCATAAACTTTGCATAGCCCGGCATTTGTTCAAGGGCTTCCACCAAAGGCACATTGATTGTAAGGCTCTTCATCATTTCAATAAACTTTTTGAATTTGTTTTCACTCTTTTGCTTTGCTAACCGTTGAGGATAAGGCGGAGATGGCCTAGGTAAAGGTGTTTGGCTTTGGGCACCACCAGCTCGGGTATGTCAATCACGTGTTCCCTAGACAGGTTCACGACATCTTGAGTTTCCACCTCGGCCTCATCAATATCTATCCTTCCTTCATTTTCTCATTGTTCTCAAACACATCTTCAACTACCAAAGGACTCACATCTTCTTGGAACCCAACATCATCATCCACAACTTGCTTTTCTTTTGAGGCATTCACATTACCTTATCTCCCGCTTCTTGTTGTAACGGCCATCACATGATTGTTTCCAGCCTTTGGGTTCAGTACCGTATCACTTGGTAGAGCACCCTTAGGGAAAGTATTTAACGATTGAGAGATTTTGCCAATTTGCACCTCCAAATTCCGGATAGAGGTATTGTGGGAAGCCAATTGAGCATCAGAATCTTGGTTCTTCTTCATCATTTGTTCGAACATCATTTCTATTCTCCCATATCATTACCCGAAGAACTAGACCCTTGAGATTATAACGGAGGCAAATTGTTCGGTTGTTGGTACATCTGGGGCCTTTGAAAGCCTTGCCCCCGGTTGCTTGGTTTCCATTGTTGTTCCGTCCGCCTTGACCATTGTTGTTATTACCATTCCAATTCCCTTGGTTGCCTTGATTGTTATTCCCCCAATTACCACCTTGGTTGTTGTTGTTCCAATTAGCACCACTTTGTTATTGATTGCCCCAATTACCTTGGGGTTACCATTGTTGGTTTGAAGAGTTGCCTCTATTGCCTTGAAAATTGTTCACATATTGTACCTCTTCATTGGTTCATCATAACACTCATTTGAAAAACCACCACCATCATCATATTGATCATAATTCCCTTGAGATTGTTGACCTCTTTGCCTTATCTTAATCATATTTACTCTTTCCATGGCATTAACTTGGCAAGGATTTTGGACTTGTTGCAATTGTGCCTTCGCCAATTGATTCATAGTAGTAAGCTCGGCAATAGCTTGACCGTGATCATGCAATTCTTTGTGCAAATAGATGACCCTGGGGTCACCTTGGGGCACATTCACTCTACTTTGCCATGCCGAAGAAGTGTCGTCCATTTCATCTAAAATAACTCAAGCTTCTTTGTATGGAAGCTTCATAAACTTGCCTCCGGCCAATTGATTCACAATACATTGATTAGTGGTGTTGATGCCCTGATAAAAGGTTTGTTGAATCATCACTTTGGTCATATCGTTATTAGGGCACTCTTTCACCATAGTTCTAAACCGCTCCCATATCTCATGCAAAGGTTTCATTGGCCCTTGCTTGAAGGCCAATATCTCATCTCGAAGTGCCACCATATGTTCGAGTGAAAAGATTTTGGCAATAAACTTGTCCACCAATTCATCCCATGTTGTGATGGAATGATTGGGGAGCCTTTCTAACCAATCAAATGCTTTACCCCGAAGAGAGAAAGGGAAAATACCCAATCTAAGTGCATCCTAAAACACGTTAGTCTACTTGCTCCCGCAGCATGTATGTACGAACCCCTTTAAGTGCTTGTAGGCATTTTGAACGGAGGCGCCCGTAAAATACCCTCTTCAATCGAGCAGGGTCAACATGACATTTGTGATTTGAAATCTCCCCACCCAGATTCGGGGAGGAACGATGGTAGTCGTATACCCTTGATTTGGGAGGACTATTGGAGCCATTCTTAGCGGTGGCGGAAGAGGGTCTAGTACATTGTTGTTGTCATTTGCATTGGCCTGACGGCCTCTACATTGAGCTTGAGGTAATATAGGAACCTCATCTTGATCAAGATAATCTACCTCCTCCCCCGCAATCATATTGCCAAGAGGGTCATTAGTATTGAGAGCCATTGGTACCTGAGCAATCGACACAAACAAAATTAGTAAACAAGAAAGAAAGAAGAAAAAAACACAAAACTAACTAAACAGATAACCAAAACCGTTAGCTCTCCGGCAACGGCGCCAAAAAGTGATCGCTGCCAACTCCATACTACTACAAAGTAAGAAGAGAGGGTCGTAATAGCTTTACCGGATATGAGGGTCGGGATCAAATTCCTTAGAGAGCTAGAAATTGGAGCTGGGTATCTGTCTAGATTAGAATCATGTAATTGTTCCAAATGTCACTTCCATACATTTTTGGGGTTTTTAATTATAAACTTCTATTATCAAACTATTAATTGAAACTAATTAGACTACGAGATAATTGCTAAAGTTGTATCTAATGGGAAGAAGCGCAGTAGGGTCGTGACATCACCTATGTGGCTAATTGACGGGTAAATGTTACTAAGGTTCGATTGACATAATTGGGTCTTATGCTATAACCGTTGCACAATTTTACCCACTCTCACACCTCTCGGTGGAGAGAGTCATTTTGCCCAATTGACTCTCTTGAGACCAAATAGGTAGGCAAATTAGATCAAGCAACTAGGGTTCAAGTAGTTTGATTACTCTCTCGAGGTTTAACCCGTTAATTGGGACTATCATTTTTCATGAGTCCATCCCAATTCCTTATTGGGTCAATTTTGGAGACTTAGACTCTCTTTCTCAACAAGAGTCAAATCCATAAAGCTCAAATCAGTGTTTGCAACCACCAATTCAGAGATTAAAACATAAAATCAACCCCAATAGCAAATACTCATAGTCTATCTAACCCTAGATGGAAACACCCATCAATTACCCACACTAGGGTTGAGCCACAACCCTAGCTAACCTATTTAGCTCCTCATGCTTGAAGAAGAAAATAAAGAAATAGATGAAGAACAAGACATATTAATTAAATGCTAAATTAAAATACAAGAATCTATCGTTAATTTGAAGCTAAGATGCCAAAAATGGCTAAAGATGAAGTTCCCACGAGCGCAACTCAGTTCTGGCTTTAACAAATACCCTAAAAATGGAAAAAGGTTCTATTTATACTAGTCTAGAAAAATTGGACAAAAATACCCCTGCGGGTTCAGTGCGGGCCGCGCAAAATAGACTGCAGCTGCACTAGTCTCTTGGACTTTAAATTTGGGCTCCGCGGACCACGTAGAATGGACCGCAGCCGCAGAGGTCTCTAACGCGATCTGCACAAGTATGACCGTAGACTACACAGCTTTAACCATGGCAAATTTTATCTCTCTGAATCTCTTTTCCATGGTCTGCACAAAGTGGTAGTGCGGCCACGGAGCCTTCATCACAGACCGCGCAATGTGTACTAGGACCGCATTGCCAGAAGCCTAGTTTTGCCATCTCTCTGAATCTACCTAGTGCGGACCACACAAAGTTGAATGTGGCCGCACTAGAACTTTTTGCCCTCGGTTTGCCTTGTCTTTGATACTTGAGCAGGTTTCACTCCCTTTGAGCTAATCTTTGACATTTCGTCACTTTGTCGATCAAACCTGCAATCAAGCATACTTAAGAGCCTTTTGGGAATATTTAGTAACAATTTATAACCAAAGAGTAAGCAAGAAGGAGCATAAAATACGACAAAATCTCTAGTTATCAATGACCCTCATAATTGACATTAAAAGAGGGAACGATCTAAGGACCTCCTCCCCTAGACACATATATAAATAGTAAGCTCAGTTATCATTGTAAATGTGATGACCCGGCCGGTCGTCTCATGAGTTACCGCTCCATTTCCCCTATTTCTGCTTTTATTTGTCTTAATTATTGGTTTTATATGTGATCGGGTTGGTTGGCTCAGGTTCGGACAGGTTTTGAGAAGGTTTGAGACATTTAGTCGCTTTTAAGAAAGCTTAAGTTGGAAAAGTCAACCGGATGTTGACTTATTTGTTAGAGGGCTTGTATTGAGTTCTGATCATTCGAATAGCTTCGGGAGATGATTTTGGACTTAGGAGTGTGATCGGAAAGTGTTTTAGAGGTCCGGAGTATATTTAGGCTAGAATTGGCAAAATTGAGTTTTTGGCAGTTTTCGGTTGATAGGTGAAATTTTTATATGGGGGTCGGGATGGAATTCTGGAAGTTTCAATAGCTTCTTTATGTTATTTGGAATGTGTGTGCAAAATTTCAGGTTATTTGGACTTGGTTGTGTTGGGTTTTTGGTCAAAGCGGAATGCGGAAGAATTTAGATCCTTAGGCTTGAATTCGATGAGTTTTAGTGATTTTGATGTTATTTGAGGTGTTTTGAACATTGGTACAAGTTTGAATAAGGTTATGGATATAGTTGTGCTTTTGGTTGAGGTCCCGGGGGCCTCGGAGTGATTTCGGATGGTTGACGGGGAGTTTGAGGAATTTTTGCAGTTGCACATTGTGCTGCTTCTGATATTTCCACAACTGTAGATTGGGGACCGCAGGTGCAGCACTGCATATGTAGAGAGGGGATGCAGAAGCGGCAAGAGGTGCATTTGGATAGGACCGCAGAAGTGGTTGTGTGGCTGTATCTGCAAAGGCGCAAGTGCGGAAAGCCCATCGCAGATGCGGAACGGGCTAGTTAAGTGAAGAACTGCAGAAGCGGAAATTTGGACCGCAGATGCGAAAATGTCTGGACAGAAATATAAATTAGTTCCTTCATAATTTTCACAAGGTTTTCTCACTTTTTAACACAAAATTTGGAGCTTTGGGCGATTTTGAAGAGAGAAATCAAGAAGACATAATTGACGTAAGGTTTTGGATTGTGAAAACTTGTTTTTATGGTGTTAATGCATGGATTAGAGCTGTAATTAAAGTTAAAGTTGAGAAAATAGGGCTTAGAAACCTAGGCCTTTGATTGATGTTTTGGAAGACCATTTTGTGGTTGGATTTTGGAGCTTTTTATATGTATGAACTGGTGAGGAGATAAGGAATCTAATGATGTTAATTTTATCGAATTTTGAGACGTGGAATCGGGGGTCGGTATTGGTACATTCGGATTTTGTGATATTTTTCGATTATTTCCAAGTGGGATTCGTTCCGTTAGCATAAATTAATGGTTACATTCTAATTTTGGTAGATTCGGAGCATCTAGAGATCGATTCGAAGGGCAAGGGCATTGCAAGCTAAACTTCGAGCAGGATTAAGGTGAGTAATGATTTTAAATGTTGTCCTGAGGGTATGAAACCCCGGAATTTCATACTGTTCGGCTATGTTGAGGTGAGGCACACGCTAGATGACGAGCGTGAGGTCGTGCACCGTTAGGGATTATGACTTTGTCCATCCCCAATGACTATTTTATTGCATATTTGAAAATTAATTGTTTGATATTATTATATTTAGGGCTAAATGCCATATGTGGACTTCATGCCAACTGTTTGAACCATTAGGGGATTTTAAATGATATTTTCTTCACTATTTGATTTCACACTGGTGCTCAGTCATGCTATATTTTCACTATTTTCAAAACTCAGCTATGTTATCTGTTTTAAATACATTAAATGATATTTTTAAAGATATTTTTAAAGATATTTTGAGCTGAGCTTCATGTTTTACTAATGCCCGAGGGGCTTATGAGATTCTGACTGAGTAAGGCCGAGGGCCTGTGTTGTGAGGATACTTTTGGGTCGGGCTGCATGCCGCAGCAGTGATATATTAATTATGATAATGAGGCCGAGGGCCTGATATTGTACGCCACGAGGTGGTTTGTGGTTGATGTGAGACCGAGAGCCTGTTTATGATGCCACTAGAGCTTGATATTGTGCTTGGGTCGTAAGGGGCCTGTCTCGAAGTCTGTACATCCCCAGTGCGTGTGGGTACCCATGGTGACATGAGATATAGCCCGAGGGACTAGTATTGTTCTATGATATTGCTCGAGGGGCTGATTCTGTTGTTACTGTGCCCGAGGGGCAGTTATTATGTCTTTACCTTTTTAGTTGTTTTTCCTCTATATTGTTTAACTGTTTAAAGGATGTTTATGACATTTTACTGCTTAATTATATTTATTGACTTTTGTTATGCCTCTTTTAGCTTAATTTTGTGCCTTTCGTGATTTTATATCACTCACTCTTTATTTATTTTTATTACACACTGAGTTGGAGTACTCACTTTACTCTCTGCACCCCTGTGTGCAGATTCGGGCACTATAGGTCCTGCTCCTAAGGGTTGATAGTTCCAGTAGGTCCTCGGAGATTTACTAGGTAGCTGTTTGGCGATTCGCTACCTAGTGCATTCTCCCTCTATCTTAGTTTCCGTTTGATTCAGTTATGTAGTAGTGGATTAGACTTCAGACTTCTAGTATTGTTTTAGATGCTCATGACTAGTGACACCCCCGATGTCGGGCTACGTTGGTTTTTAATTCCGCAACTTATAATGTTATTTTGGGATTTTATTTCTATGAAAGACTTGGTATTTATTATTTTAACTACTTAAAGTGAATTGGAAATGTGTCGGCTGGCCTTTTCTTCACGAGAGGCGCCATCGTGAACGGGTTTGGGTTTAAGGTCGTGACAAGTTGGTATTAGAACCTAGGTTACATAGGTCTCACGAGTCATGTGTAGGTTTATTAGAGTCTCGTAGATCGGTACAAAAACGTCTGTATTTATCCTCGAGAGGTTGAAGAACCTTTAGGAAAAAATTCCATATTCTTGAAATTCTTATCATGTGAAATTGTCGAGCCGAGTACTAAACTTCTGTTATTCTATTCTCTCACAGATGGTGAGGACACGCATTACTGGTCAACTTGGACGACCACCAATACCACCAGTGGGAGCCACTAGAGGTCGAGGATGTGGTAAGGGCAGAGGTACAGCCCTCACAGCAGCTGGGATAGCACATGCTGACCCACCAGCCGCCCCAGTTTAGGGTCAGGTCCCAGTGGTGGACGTTCCAGCTCAGGCGGTCGCGGTTTCTACTACCGCAATCATTTCTCATGTAGGGGAGGCTCCCAAACTCCCGCTGCCCGCACACCCGATTCGGTGGTTCAGAGAGTGCAGACACCGGAGGTACCACTAGCTCAGATGGTGGTAGCTGCTCAGGGTTATGTATCTCCTGTTATGCCAAAGGACGAGCATCGTAGATTGGAGAGGTTTGGTAGGCTCCGGCCTCCTAATTTCAGTGGTGCAAAGGGCAAGGATGCCCAGAGTTTCTTAGACAGATGTCAGCAGATTCTTTACACTGCGGGTATTTTAGAGACCAGTGGTGATGCATTCACGACCTTTTAGTTTACCAGAGTTTCCTTCGCTTGGTGGGAGGCATATGAGAGGCGTAGGCCTGTTGGTTCGGCACCTCTGACTTCGCAACAGTTCTCCGCGCTATTTCTGGAAAAGTATGTCTTACAGTCCCGCATGGAGGATTTGCGTAGGCAGTTTAAGTAGCTATGATAGGGGGATATGATTGTTACCTAGTATGGGATGAGGTTCTCGGAGTTAGCTCGACATGCTATTTGGTTGGTTACTACTAAGAGAGAGAGGATCAGAAGGTTTGTTGATGGCCTCACCTACCAGTTTTGGGTTCTCATGACCAGGGGGAGGGTGTTAGGTTCTACATTTGAGGAGGTTATGGATATTGCGCGAGAAATTGAGTCAGTTCGTCGCTAGGAGAGGGAGTCCAAGAAGCCTCGTGGTCATGGTAGTTATGGGGTGCTCCTTCGAGGGTCTAGTTTCAGCACGACAGAGGCCACCGGTTTAGGCATGCTCAGTAAACTCGCCTAGGTTATCATGAGGCATCATCAGGCCGTGGTTCTCACGGTTCTCAGCAGGGTCACTCCTCACTCAATTCACTTCTAGTCCAGAGTTCATCCCGTGCTCCATCAGTTTAGGATTCTTCTATGCCAGGTACATCAGATAGTCATATCGGTGCTAGGGGTTCCCATCAATCCCCGTCTCCAGCACCGGGAGTTATTATGAGTGTGGAGAGATAGGCCACTTGTGGAGGCACTGCCCTCATCGTTCTCAGCAAAGGGGTCAGTCATCAGCCTCAGCCCCAGCCATTTCACCAGCTACCCAGCCAGCTAGGGGTAGGGGACAGTTATCTAGGGATCGCCCCAGAAGGGGAGGTCGATTCGGAGGTGGCCAGGCTCATTTCTATGCACTTCTAGCTAGCCCCGATGCGATTGCTTCAGATGCAGTGATTACAGGTATTATCTCTGTCTGTCGCAGGGATGTTTCTGTGTTATTTGACCATATACTTTCTCTTATATGTTGTCTTATTTTTCCCATTATCTAGATATGCCCTATGAGTCCTTTGTTTCTTTTGTTCATGTTTCTACGTTAGTGGGCGATACTGTTGTGGTAGACCGTATGTACCGGTCGTGTGTTGTGTCTATTGGGGGTCTGGAGACCCGAGTGGATCTATTGTTATTGTGTACGGTGGACTTCAATGTTATTTTGGGCATGGACTGGTTATTTGCATGTCGGGCTATTCTGGACTGTCATGCCAAGACAGTGATTTTGACTATGCCTGGTGTGCCACTGATTGAGTGGCGAGGTTTGACCGATTATGTTCCCAGTAGAGTGATTTCTTTCTTAAAGTCTTAGTGTATGGTTGGGAAAGGTTGTCTTTCATATCTAGCCTTTGTGAGGGATGTTGGTGCAGAGACTCCCAGTATTGATTCTATTCTAGTTGTAAGGGATTTTCTCGATGTATTTCCTGCAAACCTGTTGGGTATGCCACTAGACAGGGATATTGATTTTGGTATTGACCTGGTGCCGGGCACTCGACCTATTTTTGGTCCACCATATCGTATGGCACCAGCGAAGCTGAAGGAGTTAAAGGAGTAGTTTCAGGAACTTCTGGTTAAAGGGTTCATTCGTCCTAATATGTCACCATGGGGTGCGCCGGTTCTCTTTGTAAGAAGAAGAAGGATGGCACGATGAGAATGTGCATTGATTACAGGCAGTTGAACAAAGTGACAACCAAGAATAAGTATCCTTTGCCTCGTATAAATGATTTGTTCGACCAGCTTCAGGGAGTGATAGTATTCTCTAAGATTGATCTCCGCTCAGGTTATCACCAGTTTAAGATCAGGGACTCAAAACATTATTAAGACAGCTTTCTGGACCCGATATGGTCATTATGAGTTCTTGGTGATGTCTTTCGGGCTGACCAATGCCCCAGCAATGTTCATACATTTGATGAACAGCATGTTCCGATCGTATCTCAACTCATTTGTCATAGTCTTCATTGATGATATTCTGGTATACTCACGTAGTCCGGAGGAGCACGCAGAGCATTTGAGAATGGTGTTGCAGAGATTGAGGGAGGATAAGCTTTATGCAAAATTCTCCAAATGTGAGTTCTAGTTTAGTTAAGTAGCTTTCTTGGGGCAGGTGGTGTCCAGCGAGTGTATTCAGGTGGACCCGAAGAAGATAGAGGCAGTTCAGAGTTGTCCCAGACTGTCCTCAGCTACAAAGATTTGCAGTTTTCTTGGCTTGGCGGGTTATTATCGCCGGGTTGTTCAGGGATTCTCGACTAGTGCATTGCCCTTGACCAAGTTGACTCAGAAGGGTGTTTCATTTCAGTAGTTTGATGAGTGTGAGGAGAGCTTCCAGAAGCTCAAGACTGCTTTGACCACAACTCCAATTCTAGTATTGCCATCAGCTTCAGGTTCTTATAACGTATATTGTGATGCTTTGAGAGTTGGTATTAGGTGTGTTCTGATACAGGAGGGTAGAGTTATTGCTTATGCTTATCGTCAATTGAAGCCTCGTGAAAAGAACTACCCTGTTCACGATTTGGAGTTGGCTGCCATTGTGCACGCATTGAAGATCTGGAGGCATTATTTGTATGGCATGTCTTGTGAGGTGTATACTGATCATCGTAGCCTCCAGCACTTTTTCAAGCAAAAGGATCTCAATTTGAGGTAGCGAAGGTTGTTGGAGTTAATAGGGATTATGACATTACTATTTTGTATCACCCGGGGAAGGCCAATGTAGTGGTTGAAGCTTTGAGCCGGAAGGCAGTGAGTATGGGGAGTTTGGCGTATATTCTAGTTGGGGAGAGACCTCTTGCAGTTGACATTCATGCTTTAGCCAATCAGTTCATGAGGTTGGATATTTTGGAGCCCAGTAAGGTATTGGCTTTTGTGCTTTCTCGGTCTTTCTTATATGAGCGCATCAAAGAGCGCCAGTATGATGATCCAAATTTGCTTGTCCTTAAGGACAGAGTTCAGCATGTTGATACCAAGGATGTGACTATCAGAGATGATGGGGTGTTGAGGATACAGGGTATGTGTGCCTAATATGGATGGGCTTCAGGAGTTGATTCTGGAGGAGGCCCATAACTCACGATATTCCATTCATCCAGGAGCTGCGAAGATGTATCAGGATCTGAGACAGCATTATTGGTGGAGGAGGATGAAGAAGACATTGTGGGATTTGTAGCTCGGTGACTCAATTATCAGCAGGTAAAATATGAGCATCAGAGACAGGGTGGCTTGCTTTGGCGGATGGATATTCCAGAGTGGAAGTGAGAGCGGATCAATATGGACTTTGTGGTTGGACTTCCACGGACTTTGAAGAAGTTCGACGCTATTTAGGTTATTATGGATCGACTACCAAAGTTCGCGTACTTCATTCCTATTTTTACTACTTATTCCTCTTAGCAGTAAGCAGAGATATATATCCGGGAGATTTTTCGGTTGCATGGTGTCCCAGTTTCTATCATTTCAGATAGGGGAACTCAGTTTACTTCACAGTTTTGGAGGTCTGTACAGCGAGAGTTGGGTACTCAGGAGGGGTTGAGCACAACTTTTTACCCTCAGACGAATGGGCAGTCTGAGCACACTATTCAGATATTGGATGATATGTTATGTGCTTGCGTCATTAATTTCGGAGGGTCATGGGATCAGTTCCTACCGCTCGCAGAGTTTGCTTATAATAATAGCTTCCAGTCGAGTATTCAGATGGCTCCATATGAGGCTTTGTATGGGAGGCGGTGTAGATCTCCAGTTGATTGGTTTGAGCCAGGCGAGGCCAGGCTATTAGGTACAGATTTGGTGTAGTATGCTTTAGATAAGGTGAATGTGATTGAGAAGAGACTTCATACATTGCAGTCGAGACAAAAGAGCTACACTCACAGGAAGGTCCATGATGTGTCCTACATGGTTGGTGAGAAGGTCCTGTTAAAGGTTTCACCCACGAAGGGTGTTATGAGGTTTGGAAAGAAGGATAAACAAAGTGCACGGTTCATTGGACCTTTTGAGGTACTTCAGAGGATTGGAGATGTGGCTTATGAGCTTGCTTTGCCACCCAGCCTGTCAGGTGTGCACCCAATATTCCATGTTTCTATGCTCCGGAAGTATGTTGGGGATCCGTCTCATGTTCTGGATTTCAGCACAGTTCAGTTGGAGGGTGATTTGACTTATGATATGGAGCCAGCAGCTATTTTGGAGAATCAAGTTCAAAAGTTGAGATCAAAAGATATAGCTTCAGTGAAAGTGCAGTGGAGAGGTCGACCCATGGAGAAGGCTACCTGGGAGACCGAGCAGGAGATGCGAAGCAGATATCCTCACCTATTTGAGGCTTCAGGTGCATTTTTTTCACTCGTTCGAGGATGAATGTTTGTTTAAGAGGGAGTATAGTGAGTTACTGCTTACTTTCCCCTATTTATGCTTCTATTTGCCTTAATTATTGGTTTTATATGTGATCGAGTTGGTTGGCTCGGGTTCAGACAGGTTTTAAGAAGGTTTGAGACACTTAGTCTCTTTTAAGAAGGCTTAAGTAGGAAAAGTTAATCGGATGTTGACTTATATGTTAAGGGCTCGAATGTGAATTCTGATGGTTCGGATAGCTTCGGGAGATAATTTGGGACTTAGAAGTGTGACCGGAATGTGTTTTGGAGGTCCGGAGTAGATTAAGGCTTGAAGTGGCGAAATTGAGTTTTTGGCATTTTTCGTTTGATAGGTGAGATTTTGATATAGGGGTCGGAATGGAATTCCGAAATTTGTAGTACGTTATGTTATTTGGGATGTGTGTGCAAACTTTCAGTCATTTGAACGTGTTTTGGTTGGGTTTTTGGACAAAAGCGGAATGCGGAAGAATTTATAACCTTAGGCTTGAATTCGATGAGTTTTGGTGATTTTGATGTTGTTTGAGGTATTTTGAAGATTGGTACAAGTTTGAATAAGGTTATGGGATATGTTTGTGCTTTTGGTTGAGGTCCCAGGGGCCTCGGGATGATTTCGGATGGTTGATGGGGAGTTTGAGGAATTTTTGCAGTTGCAGATTGTAGTGCTTCTGGTATTTCTACACCTGCGGATTGGGGACCGCAGGTGCGGTGTCGCATATGCAAAAGACGGGCCACAGAAGCGGCTAGAGGTGCTTTTGGCTGGGACCGCAGAAGCGGTTGTGTGGCTGCATCTGTGAAGGCGCAGGTGCAAAAAGCCCATCGCAGATGAGGAAAGGGCCGGTTAAGTGAAGAACAGCAGAAGCGGTTCATTGGCCGCAAATGTAGTACCGCAGAAGCGAAAATTTGGACCGCAGATGCGGAAATGTCTGGACACAAATATAAATTAGTTCCTTCGAGATTTTCAGAAGGTTTTCTCACTTTTTAACACGAATTTTGGAGCTTTGGGCGATTTTGAATGGAGAAATCAAGGAGACATCATTGAGGTAAGGTTTTAGATTATGAAAACTCATTTTTATGGTGTTAATGCATGGATTAGAGCTGTAATTAAAGGTAAAGTAGAGAAAATAGAGCTTAGAAACTTAGGCCTTTGATTGAGGTTTTGGAAGACCATTTGTGGTCAGATTTTAGAACTTTTTATATGTATGAACTCGTGGGGAGATAAGGAATCTAATACTGTTAAATTTATTGAATTCCGAGACGTGGGCTCGAGGGTTGAGTTTTGGTAAATTTGGATTTTGTGATGTTTTTCGATTATTTCCGAGTGGGCTTCGTCCCTTTAGCATAAATTAATGGTTACGTTCTAATTTTGATAGATTCAGAGCATTGAGATCGATTCAAAGGGCAAGGGCATTGCAAGCTAAACTTCGGGTCAGATTAAATTGAGTAATGATTTTAAATGCTATCCTGAGGGTATGAAACCCCGGAATTTCACAGTGTTCGGCTATGTTGAGGTGAGACACACGCTAGATAATAAGCGTGAGATCGTGCCCCGTTAGGGATTGTGATTTAGTCCATCTCGAATGACTATTTTACTGTGTATTTGACAATTAAAAGTTTGATATTATTATATTTTGGGCTAAATGCCATATGTGGGCTTCATGCCAATTGTTTGAACCATTATGGGATTTTAAATGATATTTCCTCACTGTTTGATTTCATACTGGTGCTCAGTCATGCTATACTTTTACTATTTTCAAAACTCAGCTATGTTATTCTGTTTTAAACATATTAAATGATATTGTTAAAGATATTTTGAGCTGAGATTCATGTTTTAATGATGCCCGAGGGCTTATGAGATTCTGACTGAGTAAGGCCGAGGGCCTGTGTTGTGAGGATACTTTTGGGTCAGGTTGTACGCCGCAGTAGTGATATACCGATTATGATAATGAGGCCAAGAGCCTGAGATTGTACGCCACGAGGTGGCTTGTGATTGATGTGAGCCCGAGAGACTGTTTATGATTCAACGAGATGGCTTGATATTGAGCTTGGGCCGTAAGTGACCCCTTCCGAAATCTGTACATCCCCAGTGCGCGTGGGTACCCATTGTGACATGAGATATAGCCCGAGGGACTGGTATTGTTCTGTGATATTGCCCGAGGGGTTGGTTCTGTTGTTTCTATGCCCGAGGGGCAGTTATTATGTGTTTACCTTTTTACTTGTTTTCCCAGTATATTGTTTAACTGTTTAAAGGGTGTTTATGAGATTTCACAGCTTAATTATATTTAGTGATTTTTTATGCCTCTTTTAGCTTAATGTTGTGCCTTACGTGATTTTATATCATTCAGTCTTCATTTATTTTTATTACTCACTAAGTTGGAGTACTCACTTTACTCCCTGCACCCCTGTGTGCAGATTCGGGCCCTAAAGGTCCTCCTCCTGAAGGTTTATAGTTCCAGCGGGTCTTCAGATATTTACTAGGTAGATGCTTGGCGATTCGTAGCCCAGTGCATTCTCCCTCTATCTTAGTTTCCTTTTGATTGAGTTATGTAGTAGTGGATTAGACTTCAGACTTCTAGTATTTTTTTAGATGCTCATGACTGGTGACACCCCGATGTAGGGCTGTGTTGGTTTTTAATTCTACAACTTATACTGTTATTTTAGGATTTTATTTCTATTAAGACTTGGTATTTATTATTTTAATTGCTTAAAGTGAATTGGGAGTGTGTTAGTTGTCCTTGTCTTCACGAGAGGTGACATCACGATCGGGTTTGGATTTAGGGTCATGACAGTAATGTATTGGGGAAATTATATTTATATATAAGGATGGTCAAGACACGTGGACCGGTCAAATGGTTAATGAATCATAATTAATCACGAGTCAGAAGTTACAACAGATACGAGCGAAGAAGGTGGAAGAGGCACGGGACATCAGATAAGTAACACGGTGCTCGTACTATTTAAGCCATTTATATTCGGGAATCAGAAGGAACGAATCTGACTATAGAAAAGAGTGCAGATACGGCATTTAATGGGCATTAAATGCTGAATACGTTAGAGAATATATTTTGAATGTAATGATTGTGTAACGTAGCATTCAATGTCTTTAATTACTCATAATAGTCTCATTATGATTCAGACAAAACGTATATTCTCAAATGTACATATAAAAGGGAGATATATGGTCAGTTGTAAGGACACGAAAGACTATTGAAATATACATTGGTATTATTTGTTTTTCTTGAGTATCATCTTACTACCCAAAATTATTTCCTTTTATTCATTTTCTTGATTATCAGTAACCCGAGTTCTTCTAAATTCTAGCTTTAGCTAAAATCCCATTTTTTGGTTAAACAAAATGGTCCCGTTACCGAGAATCTGATAACCTATTTCCTCTTTGCTTAACTTTCCTTGTTGCATCAACTATGGAAAACAACAATGATAACACTCAAGGAAACCAAGAAAATCAAACAAATCAACAACTTCAGGGAGATCTGCAGGATAATAACGCATTAGTTCCTTTTCCACGAGGTTCTCCACGACGGTCTTGTGAAGGCCCTCCTGAGGGATCTCATATAGATGGACAAGATTAATTCAAAAATATGGAGGATATGGATGAAGCTTTACAAAAACTTATCGCCACTCATGTCAATAAAGCACTTCAAGCTTTTGTCTGCCAATTACCTGTTGCTCCACCCACATCAACTCCAAATAACAATACTCTGGAGAACCCTCATTCTGGCTAATTAATTCAGGTAGCGGTCGAACCCCCAGCGAGACACAGGAGGGAGAACAGGGTAATTTAGTTAATTCTGATTTACAAAATCTAGTACTAACATTGCAGAAACAGCTCAAGGAGCAAAGTGACTGCATAGAGCAAATACCCGGGGTGCCGCCCGTGATCAAAGGCGTAGATATGGATAAGTATTCTCAACAGCCCTGGAAGCCAAGTGATGCTCCTCTCCCAATTCCAAATAAGTTCAAAGTGCCTATTATACCAAAGTACGATGGGATAACAAACCTACGAGATCACGTTACTGCATTTACAACAGGCGTAAAGGGCAACGACCTGACTAAGCAGTAGATTGAATCAGTCTTAGTCAAAAAAATCAGTGAAACTCTCACTAAAGGAGAATTAACATGGTATTCTCTTTTACCCAAAAATTCTATAAATTCTTTTGCAGAGCTTGCAGATTCTTTTAGTAAAGCACACTCGGGAGCTCAAAAAATTAAAAAAAGAATGGAATATATCTTCAAGATCAAGAAAGGAGACTTAGAACTACTTAGAGAATTCGTGGACAGATTTCAACATGAAAGAATGACATTGCCACGTGTACCTAACAATTGGGCAGCCATAGCCTTCACTAGCAATTTGAATGATAAAAGTTCAGAAGTTACGAGGCAACTCAAGGAAAGCCTCCGAGAATTTCTAGCAACAACGTGGAATGACGTCTATAATAGATACAGTACAAAGATGAGGATTGAAGAAGATATTATTTTACGACATAAAAAAGAAGAAAAAGTAAGCTCAAGATGTGCAAAAAATGAAAAAAGATCTGGTAAAAACAGGTACGATCCATACATGGGACCTGCGGGAAGAGACTCACGATCAAAGTAGGACAATTAGAGGTACGATCACAGATTGGGGAATAAAGAGTCAAGCTCGTCTTCAAGATTTGGGAATGAACGAAACACACGCGAGTCACGAGATGATGATAGGGGTCTGAAGGCAAGGTTTGGTGGTTACAATTTCAATATGAGCACTTCTGAACTCGTAGCTGTTTTAAGAAGCATAGGAGATAAGGTACGGTGGCCAAAAGAGATGCGATCGAATCCAAACAGACGAAACACTGATTATTGGTGCGAATTTCATAATGATCAGGGGCATAAAATAGCAGATTGCAGGTTTTTGCAAGGTGAAGTTGATCATTTGCTAAAACAGGGGTATCTCACTGAGTTATTTAGTGATAAAGGTAAACAAGCATACATGAAGAACAGGAAGGAGCCTCCAAAACCACCTTCACCTAAAAGAACTGTCAACGTTATAAGTGGGGGTGAAGATACTAATGGTGTATCACATACTACAGCAAATAAGATTTCCAAAGTAACAATTACTCATGGGAAGCGGCAGCGGCATGTATTGGAGGAAGAAAATATTACATTCAATGATGTAGATGTCGAGGGTCTATTAACTCCACATAACGACGCACTGGTAATATCTTTACTTGTACATGACACTAATGTGAAATGAGTTTTGATTGATCCAGGTAGTTCTATGAACATTATTTTGATACGAGTATTACGCGAGATGCAAGCAGAAGATAAATTGGTTCCAAAAGCGCTTACTTTGTCAGGATTTGAACACTCAGTGTTGTAATGAAAGGGAAAGTGATACTTACTACATTCGCAAAAGACGTTGTCAAAGATACCAAATTTCAGGTAGTAGATATGGAAATGGCTTACAACATGATTCTTGGGAGGCCATAGATCCATGACATGGATGTTGTTCCATCAACCTTGCATCAAGTCATTAAATTTCCATCGCCATGGGGAATATGTCAAATCAGGGGTGATCAACAAACGTCCAGAAGCATCAACTCCATGGCAGATTCAAGTGTTAAGGGTGAAGAAAAATAGCAATTACAGAATTCAGTTGAGGATAACATGGCATCAACCTCAACTGAACAAGGTCAAACAGGTGTGGATTCAAGACCTGATACCATTCAAGAAGCAGAAGAAAATGAAAACATCAAAACCACGATAGAAGAGCTGGAGGCTATGGTTTTATTTATACATTGGCCAGAGAAAAAGTGTATATAGGAGCCAACTTTAGTCCGTAGGTGAAACGTAAGTTGATTGAATTTTAAAAAGCTAACGCAGATTGTTTAGCTTAGTCCCATTCTGACATGACAAGGATACCACCGTAGGTGATAACTCATAAATTAAATGAAGATCCATCATATACTCCAATCAAGCAAAAGAAAAGAAAGCAAGGAACTTTCAAGAATCAGGTGATTCAAGAAGAAGTCCAAAAATTGCTAAAAATTGGTTCTATTCGTGAGATAAAGTATCTTAACTGGTTAGCTAACACTGTTGTAGTTCCAAAGAAGAACGGTAAGTGGCGAGTTTGCGTAGATTACACAGACCTTAATAAAGCTTGCCCGAAAGATTCTTTTCCACTACCGCACATAGATCAATTGATTGATGCAGGTCATGAACTTTTAAGTTTCTTAGATGCATATTCAGGATATAATCAGATTAAAATGGATCCAGGAGATGAAGAAAAAACTTCCTTCATATCAGACAGGGGGACTTACTGTTACAAAGTAATGCCATTTGGTCTAAAGAATGCAGGTGCAACGTATCAAAGGTTAGTTACCCAAATGTTTCAAGAACATTTAGGTAAGACTATGGAGGTATACATAGATGATATGCTCGTTAAAACTAAGAATTCAGGAGATCATATATCACGTCTGTCTGAAGCGTTTAAAATTTTGCGAAAGTATAATATAAAGTTAAATCCTGAAAAATGTGTATTTGGTGTGGCATCAGGTAAATGGAACTGGATCCTGCACAGATTAAGGCCATTGAAGAAATCCCTGATATACTTTCAAACAAGAAAGAAGTTCAATGATTAACAGGGAGAATTGCAGCCTTAGGAAGATTCATTTCTAAATCATCAGAGAAATGTTTTAAATTCTTCTCAACCCTTAAGAAGCAGGACCATTTTGAATGGAATGAAGAGTGTCAACAAGCACTCATGAATTTGAAAATATTCTTATCAAATCCACATTTGCTAGCCAAACCAAAGGCTGGGGAGAGACTTCTCATTTACCTTGCTGTTTCAGAAGTTGCGGTAAGCATTGTTTTGGTTCGAGAAGAACAAGGTAAATAATCCCCTATCTATTATGTTATTAAGTCTTTGTTAGATGCAGAGACGTGGTATCTTCAGTTAGAAAAACTTGCACTAGCATTAATCATGGCATCTAGGAAGTTAAGACCTTACTTTCAATGTCATCCTATTGCTGTAGTGACTGCATATCCTTTACATAATATATTGCATAAGCATGAATTATCAGGCAGTTTGGCAAAATGGGCCATAGAGTTAAGTGAATATGAAATCACGTGTGAACCTAGAATAGCAATAAAATCATAAGTATTAGCCGATTTTGTGGCTGATTTTAGCCAGGGGATGCAATTAGAAGCAAAAAAAGAACTGCAAGTTTTAAATGGTGCTAACCCAGGAACTTGGACTTTATTCACTAATAGTTCATCTAACGTAACAAGGTGCAGGTTTAGGGGTTTTCTTGGTGCCACCTACGGGTGAAACTATTAGACAAGCTATTAAATGTCATTATATTACTAATAATGAAGAAGATGTGATCGCAGGTCTAGAATTGGCACGAGAACTTGGCATAAATCAGATTATAATGAAGAGCGATTCATAACTCGTGGCCAATCAAGTGCTGGGGACTTATACAGCTAGGGAAGCAAGGATGCACCAGTACTCAGAAAAGGTACGGGAGCTGATAAAGCAATTTCAAACCTGGAAAGTCATACAAGTACCAATGGATGAAAATGCTAAAGCAGACGCTCTAGCTAGTCTTGCATCTGCAGTTGATGTGGCAAGTGATGCAAACGCCTCAGTTATACATTTATTTCACTTAGTTCTCGATCTTGATAAGAATGAGGTAAGATTTAATAAATTAACATGGGATTGGAGGAACGAGATTGTTGCTTTTTTGCAGTATGGTAATATCCCTGATGATAAGAAAAAAGCCCATGCGCTGTGAAATAAGGCTGCTCGGTACTGTTTAAAGCAAGGTAATTTATATTAAAAAATGTTCGGTGGTCCCTTAGCAAGATGCCTCGAACCTTCGCAAACGAAGTATGTAATGAGAGAAATACATGAGGGGCAATGTGGGAATCACGCAGGAGGAAGGTCACTGGTAAGAACCTTGATTAAAGCAGGATACTATTGGCCTAAAATGGAAGAAGAAGCAGAAAGTTTCGTGGCTAAATGTGATAAATGGCAGAGGTACGGTAACAATATCCATAGACCTGCGAAATTATTACATCCAATCATTGCACCGTGTCCATTTATGAAATAGGGAATGGATATAGTAGGACCGTTACCTCAAGCGAAAGGACAGGTAAAGTTTATGCTCGTACTTACTGATTATTTCACTAAATAGGTGGAGGCAAGAGCATTTAAACAGGTGCGAGAAAAGGAAGTCAAAGATTTTGTTTGGCGGAATATCATATGCCGATTTGGTGTATCAAAGGAAATCGTATGTGACAATGGCCCTCAATCTGTCGGAGCTCAAATCATAGAGTTTTTTTAGAGCTGGCAAATTAAAAGGATTACATCTACACCTTATCATCCGGTGGGTAATGGACAAGCTGAATCAACAAACAAGGTCATTATCAACAATTTAAAGAAGCAATTAGAGGATTCAAAGGGTAACTGGCCTGAAGTGTTACCGGGAGTTTTGTAAGCATATCACAAAACTGCAAAAACCAGCACAAGAGAATCACCCTTTTTATTGGTTTGCGGAGCTGAGGCTTTGATTTTAGTTGAGATAGGAGAACCAAGCACACGATTCACGCAAGCGACACAAGAATATAATGACGAGGAGATGCGGGTCAATTTAGATCTAATGGAAGGCAGGAGAGAAGCTGCATTAATAAGAATGGCGGCACAAAAATGAGTGATAGAACGATATTACAATAGGAAAGCACGCCCCAGATTCTTCAAAATTGGGGACTTCGTGCTTAAAAAGGTTTTTCAATCTACAAAGGCAGCCAACACGGGTAAATTGAGTCCAACTTGGGAAGGACCCTATAGAGTTCGTGATATAGCAGGAAAGGGAGCATGTGAATTGGAGACAATGGATGCAAAATACTACCTTCACATTGGATTGTTGTTCATTTGAAGAGATATTACTTCTAAGGAATACCCACGGTCTGGTATCACTATTTTGCGTTTAATTCTTTGAATTGTTAAAATTTTACTAACGATTTTAGATGATAGACAAAAAGCTAGCCCGTACTAAATGATGAGTCATGACCTGTAAGGCACACGGAATAACCTAAAATTCCTGGCCTAGGGTTACAATTATTCTGATAGAAATTTAAACGGGTTAAGCAGTCTTCATCTATAATCGTACCTCCGAGTCCCGTATGTGTTTCCTTTTCAGGAAAAGGACCAAATGAGAGAAACTATCAAGTGCTCGAGGCTTCATACTTCAACACTCAAACACTTGGGGAACTACATAAAATACACAAGTATATATAAAGAAGGCAGAGAAGATTGAAGGAAAATTAAGCCTGAAAAGGTCAAGTATAGAGTAATAAAAGTCACATGAAGTCACGATCCAAGGCTAAAGAAAACCTTACTGTAGTTAGGGTAAAAGCTATAAAGTAGGTTATAAAGAAAAACCTTGCAGTTATTATTCTAAACCAGGTTATAAAGAAAAATCTCGTGTTTATTATTTTTTCTTTAAAATCTGTTACAAGGAAAAATAGTTACGAGAAAGTTATAGATGTAATTCAAATACATGTAAGATGTTATTCAAAAATTGTCAAGGTTTAAAATAAAAACTTGTCAATGTTATTTCAAAGAAACATGTGTGTTCCTATTTCTTTTATCGTATGTTAAACACCATTATGAAGTTGAAACGTCTTCTTCATTAAGTGTCGAAATATAAAAGGGCCCTATTTTATAAAACTCATGCTTTAGTCATGAGGTTAATAGAAGCATTTTTCAAAGAACAAAAATGCAAAATTATTCTATAAAACCTTAAGAGTAAAGGCAATAAAAAAAAACAAACAGAAGTTTAAGATAATAACGTAAAAAACTTCTTGAATACTTAAGACTAAGTACGAACTTAGTTACAAAATTATGAAATTGTTTATACAAATTGCCCCATTAAAGACTTGGGGACTTACATTCCAAAATCAACCCTCAAATGATAACTAAGGGTTTGATTACAACTTTCCAAAGTAAACCCTCAAAAGAAGCCTAGGGCTTTAAACATAACTTTCCAAAGAGGTACCTGCAAAAAAAGGAATTCAAGATAGTGTAAATTTTTCACTAAGAAGAGGGAACTCAAGAAGGATCATCAATGGACACGAGCTTAACTTGGACAGGATCATCAATAGTTGCGGGTATATCTTGATTCACAGCAACAGGAGCATCAATAGATAAGGCTTCAGTTTGGCTTCCAACAACAGGCTCGTTTGGGCTCGAAGAAGATGTGATACCCGTATGAGCTTCAATCACGGGAGAAGAGAAATCCTGCGGTTGCTGAGCTCGTTCTATGGTTTCATTGACCTCACTTAATTCAGCCTCCAGGTCGAAGTTTTCTTGTCCAACTTTAAGTAGGTTATCACGACGGGAATTCAAAAATGCCCAACTTACCTCAACATCAAATTTCTCTTCAAGGATCTCATAATCCTTTTCCCAAGCAGCAACCTCACTCTTAAGTTCTTCAATCTCAGCCAAGGTGGAATTACAAGAAGCCTGAAGGGAAGCATGAGAGCTATCTAAAGCACGTACCTTATCAACATAGACTCGAAGGTCTTCTTGTGTTTGAGTTAAGTTCTGCACAAGTTCTCCAGCGTAAACTTCTTTTTGATCCAACAGAGCCTTCAATGCCCTATTCTCCTCGCTAGCCTTGGATAGCTGTTCTGAAAAGGAGAATTCAAGGCATTCTTTTTCCTTCTCAACTTGGCTTGAGGAAGCCTTGACAACCACTAGCTCCAAAGTTGACGCTCATACTTGCTATTCTAAGGTACTTCTGCTCTCTTGTATATCCTCCATGTCAATTTGAGCACTGTCAAATTGTTCCTTCCAATTGTTTGCTTCCAACTGAGAATCACGAGCAGCCTTCTCCGCATCATGAGCAGCCTTCTCCAAATCACGTGCTACCTTCTCTAAGAGGGAGATTTTGTTAATCAGCTCAATGCCAATAATATTGGCCTAAAAAAAGAGGGGGAAGTAAGAATCCCAGAGTCAAAAATTTTTACAAAGTGGAGAAGAGAAGGAAAGAAAATACCTTCAAACTGGCATGCACAATGTCATTCATAAGAGTCAGGCTGCTATGGCTTTCAAGTTTTGCTTTCTCGATTGGGCCAATTAAAGGCTCGAGCCAAATATCAGCTTGACCGAACTTTCTCAAGAGGCTGATGTTAGCAGGAACTTCAATGGAAATGCTCCTCATAGCAGTACTTCTACTTGAAGAACCCACCTCCGTATAGTGAACGATAGGTGGGGGAATTGTCAAAGGAGGAGCAGTGAAAGGAGTAAAAGTAGTGGAGGAAGGAACAGAACCATTTGGTGCAGGTAAGGAAGCAATTACAGGTACGGGAGATGAAAAAGAAGATTAGGGAAGTTCATCTAGAACAGGTCCTAAATTTCCACTACCAAAACCACTATCAAAAAGTTGATCAATAGACTCACGAGTGTCGTGAGGAGAAGCGTCATCATCAGGAATGATAACTGGAGCAACAACAGGCTCGGTAAGAGGCAGATGAGGGGAAACTTCAGCCTCGTCATCAGAGATGATACGTCTTCTAGCTTGTGGTCTCATCACCAGGGAGCCTTCATCTTCTTCCTCTGAGTCTTCTTCTTCAGTAGCTTTTCTTTTTTAAGAAGAACCCAAGACTATTTCTTGGGCTGAAGAGGTACGAATACCTAAAGAGTCACGGTAAGCCATGATTGCCTCAGCAGTGACTCCTCGAATAGCAAATCCTGATAAAAAGAAGGATAAAAGTTAGAACAATAAAAGAAAAAATTTACATACGAGATAAAATAGAAACTCTTACCATGAGTCTTTACTTTCCAACCGTAACGGCTGGAAAGGTTTTTCCATGACCTACCCTCCATTGGAGCGGTCTTCAACAATCTTTCTACCCAACCAAGGAAGTTAGGCACAGTATCCACAACACCCATGATTGCTGAGAAAAGAAAAAAAGAGACATTAGAAAAGTTAATAAGCTTGAAAGGAAAAGGCATGAAAAAGATATAACACTTACGTGCAAAGTTCCACTTCTCAGGGAAGGGAACGTTCTCTTCACCCACTAAACCAGCAGTGGGGGTAGAAACAAACCGAGAATACCAGCCACGGTCTTTGTCATCCTCGGGGCTCAATAAAACCCTCTTGCTCCTAACTGCTAGGGTAAAAATGCCATGGCAGAAAAGCCTAGGGGAATAGAGGTGAATTAGGTGGGGGAAAATAAAGCCAATATCTGCCATGTTAGCAAGCTGTCTCAAGCAGGCGACAACCCTCCAAACAATTGGACCAATTTGACCCAAACAAACATTGAAAAAAGGGCAAAAGTCTATAATGACCGGGTCAATGGCTGGTTTGAACCCTAGAGTGAAAGGGTATGTATAAACAAAGGAGAATACAATCATGTAGAAAGTGATCATTTGATTTGGGTTAGGAATTATAATTGGAAAATTATCGCTCTAGTGACAATCTTTACGAACTATAGGAGTTAGAATTTCTATGATTTGATTGGGAAAAGCATCAGCACAATCTAAAGTGGCAACTTGGGTCCTAAGAGATATATCACGGTAAAAAGAAATTTCTGTTGGGAATATTTCTTCAACTAGAGGCTCATGTAGGGGCTCAGAGGGTTCTTTATTCCTAGAAGAAGATCTCTGAGAAAGGGAACCTCTAGTCCTAGAAGAGGGACCATAACTAGGAGAAGGAGTGGATGTGCTACCACCGCGAGCAGAGCCCAAACTATGAAGCCTACCATCTCTTCTATGCCTAATAGGGGCATTGGGGAAGTTATCTAAAATGGGGGTTCTCCTAGGGTTAGGGTTTGAAGAAGTCGTGACGAAGAATATTGAAGTAAAGAAGAAGTGAATAAGGGATTTGAAGAATTAAAGTGTTCAATACGCTTTATATAGTAAAAGGCAAGTAAAGAAGTTATATTTATACTAATAGGTAACCGGCAAAAGGAAAAAGTACAATGATGGAAGGGCCATAATAATGATAACTGATACTTCTTGAACATGGAAGCCGAAAAGAAAGCCCAAGAAAGTGCTGCAAAACTATAGAACCAATAAGAAGATGATACGTGTCTAGCGAATTAAATGGAAGCGATAATTGAAGCGTCAATTCTGTCAGATCATTAATGGTGACAAAAATTCTCTTTTAATGAAATCCACTTCCCAAATATTCAAACTAATAAATAAATGGAAGTGGGGGGACTATATGTATTGGGAAAATTATATTTATATATAAAGGTGATGTGTCAAGACACGTGGATCGGTCAAATGGTTGATGAATCAAAATTAGTCACGAATCAGGAGTTACAACAGATACGAGCGAAGAAGGAGGAAGAAGCATGGGACATCAGATAAGTAACACGGCACGCATACTTATTTAAGCCATTTATATCCGGGAATCAGAAGGAATGAATCTGACTATAGAAAAGAGTGCAGATACGGCATTTAATGGGCATTAAATGTTGAATACGTTAGAGAATATATTTTGAATGTAATGATTGTGTAACGTAGCATTCAATGTCTTTAATTACTCATAATAGCCTCATTATGATTCAGGCAAAATGTATATTCTCAAAGGTACCTATAAAAGGGAGATATATGGTCAGTTGTAAGGACAAGAAACACTATTAAAATATACATTGTTATTATTTGTTTTTCTTGATTATCATCTTACTACCCAGAATTATTTCCTTTTATTCATTTTCTTGATTATCAGTAACCCGAGTTCTTCTAAATTCTAGCTTTAGCTAAAATCCCACTTTTTGGTTAAACAAGTAAAAGGGAGAATTTTCTGCAAACTTATACTACATTATATACAAAGCTTGACACAATTTTACTTTCTTGCTTTTTGATTTCATCGTTGCTATGCCTGAAAACCTTGTTCTTGGAATTGTCATCTTTGCTATTTTATCTACATTTTAAGGCTAAGTATGCATAATTCTTTACTTATTTTATCATTTTCAGGATTAAATTAGTTTACTTGTCTAGAAACCAAGAAACCACATATCAATTCAACTGTATCGTCTTACGGATAAACAGTTTGGTGTTCACCGTGGGGCCTAGACATGGCTGTGCAATTAAATTGATCCTTGCATTTTTTACTAACGTTCTTTGATTTTTTTTTCTTTAAAAAATAATCATAAGAAATGGCAAATAACACTGTTAACAACATGCACAACCTCGAGGTTCGAGGAGATCAGCCTCACTTCGAGGACTCAATCAGTGACACCCATAATAAGGGGAATGGCGTCATACCAGTGCATGACGGTAGTATCCTCGACATATTCCGGACGACTCCCGATGATACTGATGAGGAGCATGTCATTGACGCGGTAAGGGTCTTGCAAGAGCAACATGTGATTATTCTAGTCCATCTCACACGGCAAAAGCAGGCACTGTCGGGGGCTTCGAATAATACAAACAGGGGAGATCCAATTCCTCCCAGTGTTCCGTCAAACCAAACAACACAGAGGCTCGACAACAACACTCCCAAAGGGGAAGTTGTCTCCGACAGTGCTGGGGGAGACGATCCGGTCTCAATAACAAGAATGATCCTTTCAAGAATGAACTTTTATGGTTTACGAGGGAAGTAAACGCCCTCATGTACCAAATTCCGAGTGCACCACCAGTACTGAAGGGCCCGTACAAGCCGAGTTCTACACCAGAATTAATCCCGAAGCCGTTTAAAATGCCTAAAGTGCCAAAGTATGACGGAACATTAGATTTACGAAAGCATATTACCACCTACATAATGGTGGTAAAAGGAAATGATCTAACTCCTCACGAAATTGAATCTGTGTTGTTAAAGAAATTTGGAGAAACTCTTACGAGGAGAGCTTTGACGTAGTATTCACTGTTACCCGAGCATTTCGTATATTCCTTTGAAATGCTCGCAAATTTTTTCATCCATGACGTGGCCAGAAAAGTACATGTTCGGAATTCAGGATTATGCAAGGAGAGTCTGAGTTATTACGAGAGTTTGTTACCCGATTCCAGAAGGAAAGAATATTGCTTCCGGCTATCCTGGATGAATGGGCAGCTGAAGCATTCACCAAAGGACGAAATCTGAGAAGTTCAGACGCATCACGAAAATTGAAGGAAATCCTACTTGATTATCAAGCAACAACTTAGGCAGATGTCCACAACTGGTACGACTCAAAAATAAGGATCGAATATGATCAGGTTGGTTTTCCATCATCGACTAAAGGACGAGATAAGAACATAGAAAAATCAAAAGATGATTACGACACGGACAGACGGACTTTGAGGGGCCAGTTTTTGCCCTACGAGTAGACTGAAGGCCGTGGCAAAGGCTTCCGGATAGCAGGCAAGTGCACCGTTGACAGACAGACTTATTGTGGTCAAAACAACAGATCGCTGCAGGATAAATTAACGTCGGGGTCATGGGATATCTCTTACCCCAAATTATCAGAATACAACTTCAACATTAGTATAGTGGAATTGGTATTAGCCATGAGAAACATCAAAGAGGCACGATTCCCGAGACTGATGAAATCTGATCCCAGCCAGAGGGATCCCAACTCATGGTGTGAATACCATGGGACGAATGGCCATCGAACAAGGGACCGCGGACACCTTTGGGAAGAAGTGGCAACACTATTGAAGAATGGTCACCTCAGAGAGTTCTTAAGAGACTGAGCTAAGAACAATTATGGTAGTAACAGAGACAGTGTGAAACCCTCAAAAGTAGGAGAAACACCCATACGACAAACGATTGATATGATCTTCGGAGGGAATGAGATTAACGGGGTCGCCTTTTCAGTAGCAAAGCAAAATCGATAACTCATAGTAAAAAACTCCGGGAAGACGATATCACTTTTGCGGATAAGGATGCACTGGTAATTTCCTAAAATGTGTTAGATTTTAAGATTAAATGTGTTCTACTAGATCTAGGAAGTTCGGCTAATATCATGCAATGGAGAGTATTGAAGCAAGCTAAGCTCACCAAAAGCATTATTCTAGCCACAAAACTCCTAGCTAGATTCAACTCGCAAGAGTGACAACTCCGGGAGAGATTTTATTACTCACGAACGCGTAAGGAGTAATGAAACAACACTTTTCGAGGAAGTAGATGGCGACATGGTATACAATATCATCCTGGAAGGCCATGGTTACACGAGATAAAAGTTGTGCCCTCAACATATCACCAATAGTTGAAGTTTGCAACGCCCGAATGGATCAAGCAGATAAGGGAGGATCAACTGGTAGCAAGAGAAATGAATGCAATTTCGATCTCCAGTAGCAAAGGAAAGGAACACGCGGTGTAGCAATCACAGGAATCGGCACCTGCTCCCAGACCAAAAGAAGTAAACCTAGGGACAGAGGCATTAGAACATTATCAGGTGCCAAGATATTTCCAAGCTCCAGAAGAAACGGATACAACAAAGTCCACGGCAGAATAACTTTAGCAAGTTGCATTGTTAGAAGAATTCCTAGAAAGTAAATTTCACTTGGGGACGGGACTGCACCCGACGCTCGGGTGTGCTTTTATCAAATTTCTTAAATATAATGCTGATTATTTTGCATGGTCACGCGAGGATATGACAAGTATCCTAACGTAGGTAGTCGTGCACAAGTTAAGCTTGGATCCCAACATACCTCCAGTAAGATAAAAAAAGCGCTCTATTGCCAAAGCCAGGAATAAATTCGTCAATGAAGAGGTAACCCGCTTTCTTAATATCGGTTATATTCGAGAGGTAAGATAACCAGACTGGCTAGCTAATATAGTAGTAGTTCCTAAGATGAATAATAAATTTTGCATGTGTGTAGATTATTAAGATCTTAATAAGATATGCCCTAAAGACTCGTTCCCACTACCAAATATTGATCAGATGATTGATGCCATAGTCGTGTACGAGTTAATGAGTTTTCTTATTTCGGGTAAAACCAAATTAAGATAAACCCAGAAGATCAGGAAAAGACTTCATTTATAACAAATTTCGGCACATATTATATGATGCCCTTCGGGTTAAAAAACGCCGGAGCCACTTATCAACGGCTCGTGAACAAGATGTTTGAAAAGTAAATAGGAAAAACCATGGAAGTTTATATAGATGATATGCTCATTAAGTCTTTGAACGCAGGTGACCGCCTCAAACATCTGCAAGAAACTTTCGACATCCTGAAGAAGCATAATATGAATCTCAACCCCGAGAAATGCACGTTTCGGGTTAATTAAATGGTTAATTAATTGAAACCCTATATACATGCTATCTAGGTGGACATTAGAAACATGTGTTATTGTATCCTATAGGCATACTATCTAGAAGCATTTAGTAGTACACATGGAAACAATAAAGCAATTACTTGAGCCAACATGTTTTGACAAGTTAAGTGAAGTGTATGCGTGATTCCTATAGGCATGCTTTCTATTAGTGTACAACACACTAAACTAAATAACATATAAGGCACGCTAAACTAAATAGCAAATAGAACACATAGACTATATAGGCATATTTTCTACCCTTTTATGCAAGCATTAGAATACCTCCAGCCCCCTTTTTATTAATCTCCCCATCGTTTGTTTACAAATTATTACATACCCAATGTTAAAAGAAAAAGTCTCAAATATTACTGAATCAAGATGACTACAACCCTAACAAATATAGCAGTCCCAAGAAGAGCTAACCCGACGTTGCTTGCGCTTTCAATAGACTCTTTTACTCGGATAGCAGGCCCATATCCGAACACTTTCCAAAATAGGAAAGTATGTCTTTTCACAACCCAAATTCATACATGGACCATATCAAGCCCAATAGTTACAATATTGATCACTTAACCAAATAAGTTAACGGATCACATGTGAATTTCAACTACATAGCTCTAAAGCAACACCTCATAGAGACAGGATTCATAAACACATTGGCATTTCAGAAGCAAGAGTGACAATATTGATTAAACAAGCAACAGGAAACTAGGAGAGTCAATAGACTTGATTTGAAACAGCAACATAAGTTAAATCATTAAGCAGGTGACAACATACTAAAGATAGAGATAACACTGGGAGAGTTAAGGAGACATGCCATTTTAGATTAACAGGGTAAACATACTAGACACATACAAGGTGAACATGCTAATTTTTTCTAAAATGAGTTCAGGATAGCACTGGCCTAAAAGGAATTTAAGACCTAGGAGTCTAAGTCATGAATGGTCAAACAGAGTCATAGTCAGGAAATAACCATTACACACAACAAACAGGCAAGCAAGCAATCAATAAGAAGCCTAATCGTGTTAAGTATAACACAAAGATCTCAAAGTCCAAAGGTGTCATGGCACGAAGACGTATTATCTTAAAGTTAAATAGAATAGACAGACTCAAAACTTAAGACATTCGACTATGCATGATCATGGAACCTAAATTTATTGGGATTATACTAGAAGCATAAGCAATACCAAAGAATGCAAGATTGACCAAGCACCAGAACAAAGCAACATGTTTATTAAAACATTACGATAACAAATATGGTTTATATAAGGAGGTAAAAATAGAGTTCACATAAAGGAATTATTACTAGAAGTTCATTAATTCAAATTCTGGGTAAGAGATGATTCCTTAGGAATTTCAGTGTGAGAATCCAAAACAAGGCATGAGAAACGCTCACAATAAACAGCAGAACAAACTAAGAAAACTTAAAGATACAAAGTCATTCAAGCTCAACATATATGAGTATAAAGAATTAGGCAAGTTGTGACACTAGGAGATTCAGAATTGCAGAATAGCTACAATGCAAGTAAAATTGCCAATGATTACAACACAATAATGGAGTCATATTGGTTTGAAAAACATGGATATGTGAAGCACTAGAAACAAGAAAAAGATGATAGAATTGCAAAAGTCAAGACACTCATCAGTTCGCAGATTCAACAGACAAAATAAAAGAGAAGGCTAAGTGTCAGAAACAGTTCAAATATCACCAGCAAAGAGAAAAACCAATAGACCCAAATCCTAGTGCGTCAAAGTTAATGGGAGCCTCAAATGAGCCCAGAGCAGTGCTCGCACCAAAGAGGTTGTTAGAGAGGGTTCCAATTACCTTGGATTTAAGCCAGCCAAGAGCAATAAATTCAGAATAGTATCGAGTGAGTGAGAGTATGAGAGAATAACAGTGATTAAGGTTTTCTAAAAGGGGAAAATGGGGAGGGGTCATATAGTGGTAGAAATCGAACAAGCAAACATGGAAAACAACTAATCAAACACAATATAAGGAAAGAAAATCACATGCAATCGATAATAGAACCAGTAAATGAAAAGATTGAAATTTCAAACTCTAGTTTGATGGGAATCAAAGATTGGCAGAGGATCTGGGTAAATCGGACCCATATAACTTGGTAGTGAGTGTATATAGATGAAATATCGTCTAAATCTCAAAGGTGAAGCCAATTTCCCTCGATTTGGAGCCTGACACTTGCCAAAAATAAGCAAGTACTATGTGATACCAAAATCGTGTAAGAAACAACGAGACATAGCATAAATGGAAAGGAGTGATTCCATATTGAGGTCAAAGTTGGACAGAATAAGGGAGGCGGCTGCTAAGGTTTGAGAAAAGAGGAGAAGAGAGGATTTAGGGGCGACGATCTTAGAGAAATGGAAGGGTTTCAGGTGGGTTTGGATAGTTTAAAATAGATGGGTGATTATGGCTCGTTGATCTTGACAGATCAAGTGCTAGGATTAGAAGAAAACAAAGCGGCTCATTTAAAGGGATCCCGATCGGGTTTGGGAGAAGGGTCGTTTGGTTTGGGAAAAAGGAGGTTGCACTAAGAATTAGAGATCTTTGGGCCATTGACTTGGATCTGTTTGGTCCGAAATTAGCCCTTCATTGGGCTATAAAGATTAATATATAAAATTGATCAAAAAATAATATATAAAAGTGATTAACAAATAATAAATATATTATTTATGCATCAAAACGCTGGAAAATAATAGCTTAACTTTGTAAAAATATAAAAATTCTTATTCTAACATAAGTAATGTAATAAATATAATTATGTATAGAATGTAGGCTATTATTACAAAAATCGTATAAATAGATCAAAAAATCAAATGTAATTATGTAAAATGAGGTAAGAGAATGTTATGAAACCTACATGTGGATACAAATAATAAATTTAGATGATTAAGTCATCACAAAATAATTTGAAGGAGTAATTAATAAATATTTGAACGATTAAAATGGATGAGAAAATCAATTTTAAAGCTTTAAAAACAATAGAAAATTATAGACAATATTTATATGACCCTTGCAAATTAGGTAATGATGTAAAATGATATTTTGAAAGTATATAAACTATTTAAAAATATGAGGGCAAAATAGGGTACCAATAGTTATTTCAAAGTAGGAGATTTAGTTCTGAGGAAAGTAACTCAAGATACACGGGAGCTCAAAGTGGGGAAGTTGGGTTCAATATGGGAAGGTCCCTAACGAATTTCAGCTATCACCGAGAAAGGTTCATACAAGTTGAAAAACCAGAAAGGAGGCAAGTTTCCCAGCAATTAGAACGTGGTGTACCTCAAAAGATATTATTGCTGATGAACATTATCCGATCAGAAAGTATGTGCTGCACTATTTTTCCCTTCGTTCAGTTTGTCCCAATTGGGTTTTTCTGGAAAAAATTTTAGCGAGGCAGCGATAGAAAGTATACAACGGAGACAGCTGCAATAAGACCTTTAATAGCAAGGCAAACAAGCAAGTTTCCGCTCGGGGACGGTTAGATCATCTTTGGCTCGATAACAAATTCCCACTGGTAAGTTAAGTTTGCTACCGAGCAAAGATTACCCGATAGTTCATGAGCACATACCACTAAAGGGTTGTTAGATAGTCTTTTGCTTGATAGCATAGATTTCTAAGGGGAAGTAAGGTTTGTTATCGAGTTAAGGATTATCTAGCAATTCATTGGTGGAATCTTTGAAGGTACATGACTTCCAGTGTTCCAATTCGCATTCTTTGCATTCGAACACTCGAGGGAATGATATGAGGATACGACAACAATGATTGCCACATCGACTGGGAAACAAAAAGCCAAAAACATAATTGCATCATCAGGACCGAGGACTGCGCAACTAACCCCGTAGAAACAAGTTATACAAGATAGCCATAAGTAATGGCAATTTCTGTTTAGCATAGAAAATACTTGTGTACTTTTGAAATCAGAAGAAATTAAATGAAATGAAATCCTTTTGTTTTTATCTTGTTTCTTGTCTGGACGATAAAGGAACTTTGTCATTTGAAAGTTAAACAAGTACTTCAAATGCTATTGCCATAATGAACATGAGACATCCTCTTCAAGAGCACCGTAAACATAAGAGGGCCGTCTCTTATGAAAATCCTCACTTTAAAAGGGTTGGTTTCAGAATAAGTTATGCCCGGAATTAAAATTTCTTCGGGGGAAAATGCACCCAAAGAGGTACACGAAAGGGCACAAAATGTGAACTTGCGCAAATACTTACAGAAACCCTCACATAAAAGGGTTAATGCCCGGAACCAAAGTGTTTCAAGGAAAATACATCTGAGACTGCTAATAATAAAACATGAACAAAATTCTTAAGTAAATGGAAAGGATAGAGATTTTCATGGATATTCAAACGAAAGTAAGACTCAAACAATACTTGAGCAAAAGATATGTCTTTATTTACAAATATAACGCAGGTACAAGAATTGGGAAAAGGAATGAAAAGCTAAACTACAGTATCTCCGGAACCAGGAGGAAGAGAAATGTCCGCACCCCCGGGAAAAGTAGATGGATCCACCGATGGCTCGATATTTTCCCCGATTTGGTCTTCAACATCATCACCCTCCGATTCCTTTTCAGTTCCCTAGAACTTGGAACCGAAACCAGAAGGGACAAGAGCATAGACTGCACTAGGAGTCCATTTTTAGCAGCCAACTCAAGCTCTCAAACTTTATCAATTTCGGCATCAAAGTCAATGATAACTACTTTGGCCTCTTCCAAGGTTTTTCTCCTCATGCTGTACATGCCGTAAGTTTTTTCAACAATGAGGGAAGTTGCTTGGCACTTAAGTTCTTCTTTGATTTGAGTTACCTCGGCAGAAAGACTTTATCGAGCGGACCTAACAGATCTGAGGCTAACATCAAGGTCGCGGACAGTTGAACTAAAGAGCCTATTATGCTCAATAGTTTTCCTGTACTCTTCTTACAACTGGGCATGTTTCATCCCTCAGCAGCAAGCTTTGCAATTTTGGAGTTCAAGGCTGCCTCTAAGTTAGTCATTTTTTCAATACTAGCAGTCTCGTACTCGGTTGCAGCAAGAACGATGTCATGGACTTCAACCCATTTGGCCTTGGCTTCATGAAATCTAACCCTCCGTGGGCCAATTTCTAGGCCAAGGGTTACCACCTTTTACTCGCTTTGCTGCAAACGAGTTTCCAATGCAACAACCTTAGCAGCCTTGGCTTCCAGTTCCGAGAAGCGAGCTACACTTTGCTCCCGCTTTGCCAAAAGTTGATCTCGAGTAGAAATAAGTTATTCCTTATCGTGAATCAACCTCTGAAAGCCCTTGGAAGAAAGAAAGTTGGCCTACAAAACAAGAAAGGTAAAACTCAGAATACACAAAAGTAGAAGAAATAACAAAGGAAGAAAATAACGTACCAATACAACATTGTGCATGGTATTGTTCAACAGACACTCTCCCTAGAGTGCCCGAACCTTTTCCCAATATTTCTCTAGAGCCAAAGGCTTCAGATAGTTAGCAAGCTCCACTGGCTGGGAAAGCAGGTTACACCCGGTAGAGATGAAAGCATAACATTCCTCCTCCCATGGGGATCTTCAGAAGGGGCATCATAATTTTACCCCAAATTCGCATGAACTGGGGACTAGGGAGGAGGAACATCTCCTTCGTGATTAGATGTGGCCGGTGATGTAGCAATTGCTGGTGTTGGTGAAGAGGGGGATGAAGCTGATGGAGTTGAAGGGTGTGAAACAACTGCATCAAATGCAGTACTGGTAGTTGGATGCTCTCCAACCAAACATGGCAGGGACTCAGTACTTAGCTACGCAGTATCTGGAACAATAACTGGGGCCCAAAAATGGGAATTGGCATTTTCCACAAAATCAAACTCCTCCAAAGAGTCGAGGCTTTGTCCTCAGTTAGTGCAACTAACTCAACAGATTGAGCATTCTGTTGAGTTGATGATGAACGCTGCCTTCTGCATAGAGAAGCCCCATCATCACTAGCTTCTCCATCCCCCTCTTATTCTTTTTCCCTGCCACAAAAAACACCTTCTTTTTGGTTACTTGTTGTCCGGTCGGGGACTCCGTGGGAAAATATTTGTGCCCGAAGCAAGCCTAGAGATACTTTTTTGAGTAAGTGCCTTCTGAAGCAGCCTTGCTGCATCAGCAGGATCAGCCAAGACGTCATCCTTGGGGTCAGCAACAGACCTCGCGGGTAGACCTAATTTTATGAACAAGTTAAAAAGATTCAACCAAATTCTTCACATAAAAAATGGAAGCAAGGTAAATTTAAATTACCATAATTTTTGGCTTTCCACCCGTATTTAAGGGCCAGTTATTTCCACAAATGAGTTTCAGGCATCGTAACGTCCAAGATCTTCTGAAGCTACCGATCTAAGCCTTCCACCACCGATGGGATCCATCGAGTTGCTGACACATGCGAAGGGTGAAGATTCAATATGACCATTGAGGAATATTTAGTAAAAGGAAATATTAATTGAAGATCTTAAGAGTGCGGTTCCAAGCATCCGAATAGGATGATGCCGTTGTCAGAATGATATTATCAATGGCAACTGCAGCGAACCGTTCCATCCACTCACGGTCGTTATCATCATCCATGATGGTCAACAGAGTATAGTGGCCACGTTTGCAGAGGTTTATCATTCCCCATAGGAAGTCTTGGGAGAGTAGAGATTCACCATACGAGCTAAGGTTATCTCTTCTCCATCCTCCTGGCACACACGCTGAAGGCACGTGACCGTCCTCTACACAGAGGGACTTGCTTGTTCCAAACATACTTGGTAGCGTAGGCAAAACTCCACAATCACCAAAATCCATCTCTCCGCTCAAAGAAAATGCACCCAAAGTAAAGAGATACGTGTAAAATTATGTAAAACCCTCATTAGGAAGGGTCACTCGCTCTGATACATCAGGAGCAATAATATCCAACTCATGGCACCGGCAGTCTTCCTTCACAGCAAGAATACTGGAAAGATGAATTGAAGAAGGGTGCCTACTGACAGCCCATGTATGAGAGTTAGCAGTAGGGAGTTTCTCTTCGAAGTATTTTGTGGTATTAAGACTTCTAGGAATGATGGAGCTAGCTATTGGAGGAACAGAATCCTCGGCCTTTTTCTTGTTCTTTGAAGAATTAGTGTGCTTTGAGGAAGAAGAAATTGTGTGGAAGATGGAGAAGGTTTTTTGTTTGAAGAGAGTGAGAGAAAAGATAAAGAACAAAGGTGCAAATCAGAAGCTTGAAAATTATGAAATGTAAGGGAGACAGTTAATACGTATAAGTTAAAATTTTGCAGCTAAATTCATGGCCATGATTACCTCGGTAATCGACAAAAGTTGTGCTGGATCGTGGGATAACGCGTGTTCGGGGCATTAAATACGAAGTGACGTGCGTCTAATCAACCGTCAGAAGCTTTTAGGGGGAGTTATAGTAGTTCCCGCCAAAAGAATATTTCTACCAACTTCGTGGTAATACAAAGAGGGTGTTTGGCTAAGCTTATAAGCTGGTCAAATTAGCTTATAAACACTTTTTGGCTTATCTACGCGTTTGGTAAAATTAAAAGTGCTTATAAGTTAAATGCTTATAAGCCAAAAATAAGTCAAAAGTCATAAGTTGGTCTCCCCCAACTTATCAAATTTCAGCTTATAAGCACTTTAAGTTTGACCAAAATATTTACTATTCTATCCCTAAAATACTTATTTTTAAAACAAAACTCTTTGTATACCCAAATTTTTAGCTACTTATTATTAATTTCATCACGTTTATCCAAATACGTAACTGCTTATTTTTTAAATCAGGTTCAGCACTTAAAAGTGCTTTTCAGCACATATGCTTATCAGCTACTCTAAATCAGCTAAGCTAAAAAGGCTCAAAGTTATGTCATCGTAAAGCAAGGGACTATCTGTATATGGTAAAATATGATATGGCACGTGGTAATCTAAAGGAAGGACACGTAGAACCCAAGACAAGGATGGCCAAAGACCGAACGTAATTATTCCGCTTACCACAAGAAGGGATAACATTCATAAAGGTGTATTAAATGCTCTGCGCCTGGTAGCATTTAATAAAGAATATTTCGCAACATTAAGAGCGACAACCCGTTACAGGAAATTTGGCATTTATGTCCACCATTATATCTTGGCCGAATACATCCAGAGACACTTAAAGTTAGCACCATTTTTCATTTAGAGACCTAAACTGAAAGTTGTTCATATTGAGCACTTATACTATACTAAACTTGTTCCAATTAGGCACTATTTTGACAATTAGACAAACTTACAAAGTGTGTGCAATGCACTCGCGGTTGACGTGGAGAATGACAAATAAAAAAAGGACATATATCATTTTGAGTTAAAAAAAAAGAAAAAATCTATTTTAAAATCTATTTAGTTAACAAAATAAAATAACATTCTCAAAAAGAAAAAAATAATCTACACTCAATCACATTATTAACAAAAGAAAAGACAAAAAAGGACACATTGGTGTTCTTGAATTCATGTTCTTGGTGTTCACTATCTTCATGTCTATTCTTCTTCCAACCACGATTTTAATTGAAAATTTTAAGAGAAACTCCTCCAAATTTGTTATAACTTCAACTAAAAATTTCCTACCAAGATTCGAAAACAACCCCAATATTAATTTCTCAAATTTTTATCAAATCAAATAACCCATTTTAAACCTTCAAGCTTTCTTAAAGACCCCATTAATGATGTTTTGACTTCAAATGAAGAATATGCTCCTACTTCGATTTTAATCAGCTGATACGGTCCTCCACCATTATCAGCTAAAGAACGAGACACATTTATTTTGTTTAATTTCATAAGAATAGAAAACAAGAATGCATAACTCATTGTACAACTTTTTAGAAAAATGATGTTCTGCCTTTAGATTCAAAAGCCGAGCAACGATGGACAACTGCGAATGTTCGTGTGGGTTTCCCGGCCAAATTTCTTATTATGATTCTTTGAGCATATTATAAAGATTTTGCATGGTTGGATTTGGTTCCTCTTCTATATTACCATCAAAAGAAGCCTACCAACACAAAAATCATAGACTGAATTGAGCATAAGTCCATATCTATGGGATGTCTAGCTGTTAAGTAGGGCAACATTAATTTTGATTACTTTTTAAGCAAAGTAAATTAATGGTAGAGGAACAACAATAATAAAAACGGGGAAGACAATGATGGAAGTGAAGGTGGAGAGAGAAGAAGAAGAAGAAGAAGAAGAAGAAGAAGAAAGAAAGAAAGAAAGAAAGAAAGAAAAAGAAAAAATAAAGATAAAATATGTGTTTTGGGTTCTTCACGCGCCTATTTTGGGTGAAGCTCACTCTATGCGCCAACTCAGTAAGAAGTGTCTAATTGAAAAAGTTTAGTGTAGTATAATTGCTCAATAGGAACAATCTTAAGTTTAGGTATCAAAATAAAAAATGGTGCCAATTTTAAGTGTCTCTAGATTTATTCACCCTCATAATTGACATTAAAGGAGGGCACGATCCTAGGACCTCCTTCCCTAGGCAGAGCTAAAAATAGTGAGCTCAATTATCATTGTAAACGGGAGGAATTTTCTATCAAACTTACACTATATTCTATACAAAGCTTAATACTATTTTACTTTCTTGCCTTTTGATTTCATCGTTACTGTGCTCGGAAATCTTGTTCCTGGAACTGTCATCCCTGTTGTTTCATCTACATTTTAAGACTAAATATTGCATAATTCTTTACTTATTTTTATCATTTTCAGAATCAAATTAGTTTATTTGTCTTGAAACCACGTATAAGTTCAGCTGTACTGTTTTACAAGTAAAGAGTAAAATCCTCAAAATGAAATTAAAATCCAAAATTCAAGATATATTTTTCTAAATAGCAGTCATTTAGAGTACCTTTAGAGTACCTGCATGGTGAGGATCGAAATATGGGCCTAGTAAGTATTGAGGTCGGCAAAGGCCCATACAAAAGGAAATAGTCCAATAAGGAGGGTTTTTGAGCCCAGAATTGTGAAACTTCCTGATCACGATTCCTCACTCCTCAGTGCCAGCAAAGACCACTCGCTATAGAATATAGTAAGTGTCACCATACTGTATTCACACACGTGTAACTAATTTACAGCGAGTAAAATACAAATCCTAAACGCTCGAGTAACCTTTTCACTCTGCAGACTGCAACTGCCATTCGCGTTCACGTTTTTTCAGCATTCCTCTCTTCCCGCCAAAAAGGGCGTACAAAATTTTTTCGAATTGACCTTCCTCTCCGGTCTCTACTGCCTATAAATAACCACCCAGGACTTCCTCCTCCCATTATTCACTCACACTTCTGATCACGTTCTCAGAGCTCGTCTGCCTTTTGCAATAATCTCTGATTTCGAAATTTCAAACTCTCTTTCATTCTCTGCAATTTCAACTATGAAGGGAACTAAGATTGCTTCCGTTGCTCACAAGAAGCTCGACACTGAGTATACTCTTCGTTTCGTTTATTTTCAGTCTATTTCGTGTCTGGAAGCTTTTAGTTTGAAGGATTTTGTTCTCTCTGTTTTTTTACGGTATGCTTTTGAACTGTGAGCCTCTCGTGTTTTAGCTTCCGAATCTGCTCTGCAATATTTGAAAACAGGACAATGAAGAAACGCAAGGCTGAAGCGGACTTGAAAAAGAAGGAGAAAGCAATCAAAACGGCTGGAGCTCCAAAGCGTCCTCCTACTGCATTCTTCATTTTCATGTGAGAATTTTTGCTGTAGTTTTATACTCAGTATATATCTCCTTTGGCACTGAAGCTTCAACGTTTTTTAGGAGCAATTTCACTCGTTTTTAATTTGTAACCTTCAGTTTGGTACTGATTTATGTTCTGTCATGATACTGAACTATTAAACAGGGCTGATTTTCGCAAGAGCTACAAGGAGAATTTTCCTGATAATAAATCTGTTGCTGTGGTGAGATGTCTCTGTTTATTGCATTTTAGGTTCAAATCAATGTTTCTGATATTCTTTCGTTTCTATTGCTGTACTAAGAGTGTGCGTCGCTTCAATTTTCTATTAAGAACTCATTATAATTTCTGTGCATCTTCAGTCGTATATGTTATCTATGAGCAATTTTCTTACTAATTTGTGTTTGTATTCATTTAAGGTCGGGAAAGCTGGCGGTGAGAAATGGAAGGCAATGTCTGAATCTGTAAGATCAGATTTCATGCAGAAAATTGAGAGATAAATCTCAGTATACATTACTGTTGTCTAATGATTTTCCCTGTGGTTATGGTCAATTTTCATCTAATTTTTCTCTTGGAGAAGCTTTTTGCGGTACTTGATTAACTTTGTTTATTGCTCCTTAGGAGAAAGCTCCCTATGTGGGAAAAGCTGCTAAGCTGAAGGCTGAGTATGAGAAAACTAAGGTAGAGCATAACAATAAGGTTATTATTCATATTCATGTTTTACATATTCGTTTAAAACAATACGCTCTCTGTTTCTGTGGTAGTGGATGCGACTGAATATCCATTTAGTGTTGAACTCACGATATGACACTAATGGAGCAATTTTACTGTTGGTTCTCAATTGCTTAATTGGCAGAGTGTTACTGGGGAAGCAGCAAAATCTGGGGATTCTGAGGTGCATGATGATGCTGAGCAGCAAGCTAGCTCTTAGGTACCAGTAGACACCAGTCCTTTTTAGATGTTCACTTGTATCAATTAAATTTTTGTGATTCGACCAGTCTCCAATTCGTTTTTAAAACTGACATTTTCTTTTACAATTTGTATGCAGAGTTAGTGCTACATAGTTCTTTTGCTCCAATGCTGATCTAGCAAGTGAAAGCTACTGGGAAAATTCATATAGCTAATCAAGTGTTCATACATAGTTATAGCTAGTTATAACTCTAGTATTAGTATATTTCTTTTGTTGCAAGTCCTATTATCAGCTTATGCTCATGTTCACCATTTTGTACTGCAATGTGACGCAGATTATAGATTGAGTCTACTTTTGATTCTGGTTATCAAGAAAAAATTGCATTAAGTACTTGATACATGCTCTGGTTTTAGTCCAATCTGTGATGTACATCGTTATTGCAATGCATTCAGCGTATTGTGGTCTTCGTTGAGTTTTGTGCTGTTTTGTGAATTCAGGCAGGTGCTTATTTGACTCTTTTATTTTGAAATCGTAACTATTAACTCCCGTCCAAAATAAGTGATTTTTTTGGATGGTTTTACATAAATTAAGAAATTCACCTTTTAACATTAATTTGCAATAAAATTGATCATATTAGCTTTTTACTATCTCATATAAACACTCATAACACATATTCCTAATATTATTTACTCCAAGGATAATGTAGGAAATAAATAATTAATTTTTTTTTGAAATTTAAAAAATTATTTATTTTGGATAAAAAAAAAAAGATTAAAAAATCACTTATTTTGGACTAGAGGTAATACTAACTGCTAATTAATCAGTCAAATGATTAATATCTTATCAGTCTCTAACTACTGATTTTATATTCTTTTCTCTAGCATAAAATAATGCTAGTGGATAGGCTTTTTTATATAGTATATATTATAGCCTCTCCTCTGCTTTCTTTCTCTACCAATTTTGTTCCTAAAAATGAAGGAACAGCCTTCAAAAGATTTACCAATATAGTGTGATTGATAAACCAAACTTTTTGAAGGCATCATTGAAAATGCGTGGCTGATCTCTTTTATCGTGATAAGGTACAGAAACAGCCCAAGATGCGTGTACAGAGTATTTTGTCCAGATTCCTTGAGATCGATCAAGACTTAAAAGGAACTTTTGCTTTTTACTAATTAATTTTCCTTTTTCCTTTACTATGGAATAAGTTGAAGCAGCGATTAGATGCTAAATGGAATAACCAGCTTTAATTAATTAAAGATTATACTCTTCCCACTTGTATATGCATATGACTTCTGCTGTTCCTTCCTGTTATATCGGCAACAACTTTAAGGGTGTGTTTGGTACGAAGTAAAATATTTTCCAATTTTTTTTGACTTAAATGTTTTGAAAAATATTTTCCTTTTGAATTCATTTTATGTTTTTTTTATCAAAAGAAAAGGAAAAATATTTTCCAAAATTCCTTCTTAACCTTTTCTAACCTCATCAATCTACCTCACCCCCTCTACCCCTCTTTCCAAAAAAGGTTTTTTTTTTTTTTCTTTCAAATTTTAGTTTTTCCGTTACCATCCATCCTACTATCCCTCCACCTCACCCCACCCCCACCTCTACCCCCTCTCATAAAAAAATATTTTTTTACTTTATTTTTTATTACAATTTCAAATATCTATTTTTTTCGTTTTTCGGCACCACCCACCCCACCCCACAAAAAAAAAAAATTACTTTTGTTTTTTCCCATTTTTATGTCCCCCCTTCGAAAATAATATTTTTAAATATATTTTTCAGTTTTAGTTTTTTTATTTATCGTTTTAAAGGTTCAAAATTTTACAAGTTCCAAAGTTGTGAGTTCGGAGGTTTATGTGTTTGGAAGTTTACGGGTTAAAAATTCTGCTGTTTCGAAAGTTTAGCGGTTCGAAAGTTTATAAAAAATATTGGTTCGGAAGGTTGTTGGTTTGAAAGTTTATGGCTTCCTGTTTATTATATCAAAATTATTTATGAATACTCTTGAAAAATCATTTTTCATAATTTACGTACCAAACACCGAAAAAATAAATAAAATTACTACTTATTTTCCAAGAAAATATTTTTCATTATATCAAACACACGCTAAAGCGAAAATGCACATCCAAAGTAGGGGCAAATTAGTAAGTGTAAACCCATGCGTAACTGCTTGATATTTCTTTTTACAGTTTTTCTGGACGGGAATAGCCTCGTAATGAGAAAGAGGAGATACGTATATGTAAGCAAGAAGTCGCAAATTGGAAATAGATATTGCTCCTAATAGAAGTCTCAACTATGGCATATAATATTTAGCTCCCATTTGGACATAAATTTTTCTTACTTTCTTTAAAAAAATATTAAAAATATTATTTTTTCATGGAGATTGATCAGTTTTTAAAATTAAAAAAAAAAAAGAAATCCAAAACTTGTTTGGGCAAGTTTTTGAGTGAAATTTTTTCTTCCACTCATAAAATTTCTACTTTTGCCCAAGTAAAATGCATGCGCAAACTTCAGCTTCCAAAAAATATTTTTCAACATAACTTTAAAGTTTTCTTTTTTTCAAGTTTCAATCAAATTTGTGTTGAAACCTAGCTGCCAATTCGTTAATCACCAACTCAATCGAGTAAAACCCCTTTTCTTAGCTTTTTATTGCTATCAATAAGGCCAAAAAGAAGGAAAGAGAGGGGAAAGTTCCGTGAAAGTGATGCATGAAGTTTCATCATCTTAGATGAAAAGGAAAAACAAATAATTCTCATTATATTATATGGAATTGAGCGAAGACCAAGAGATAGAAATTACACAACTATAACAAAAAAATAAGAATACTTTAGACTTAACGATACTATTGGATGAAAACCATGTTTCAACTACTTCAGTTTTTCAAGTAAGTCAGTTTTTCAAATATTAGAATCAATCCAAACCATTTAAGTCGGTTTTTTCTCGATTCGATTTACGTCGGGTTTTATCAATTTTTTCGATTTTTTATCGTTTTTTTCTTAAATATAAGACATACACTAACAAACACATATTCCGGCGACTATATTTTCAACGTAACACTATCTTTTTTTGACTAACAGGGATCATATTATATATATCACATAATATATAATAGAAATAACATTGTTCATAGGAATCGATCAATTGCGGTCCCTCTTAGGAATCGATCCTAACAGTTGAAATGGTGTCAATAGTTGGTTAACACACATATGTGACCATAACTCTACTTTTAAAAATCGTACTATCACTTAGCAAGAATTATTTTCCTTTGTTATATAGACAATTTGGATAAACAGAAATAACAATTTATATAACAACTATACGCACATAGCTAGCCTCAAAAGTGCGATTAATTTAATAGTAGAGTATAAGCTTTTAACGGAAAAAGAAAATATTACTACGGTAAAAATTTCAATAAACATTAAGTGGAGCCCCTAGTGGATTTATTAAGCTTAATATTGATGATTCCTTCAAAGAAGCCCAATCGCTTTGTGGATTTGGTGGAGTGTTCCGAGATAATAATGGCCAATGGATTGTTGGCTTCTATGGGAACATCCCAGGAACAACACCACTTCAGGCATAATTAATGGCCTTGAAGACTGGCCTCCAGATTGCCATTAAACAAGGATTCACAAATTTAGAAGTGGAAACAGACTTAACCGATGTCCTTGCCTGTTTGGATAATGGAATGGTAATACTAAACGACATTGTTCATGAGTGCATGTTATTAATGAGGCAGGTGAAGACTCAAAGAATACAACACATCTTCAGGGAGGCCAACAGGCCGGCACACATGCTGGCTAAGGAAGCATTGAGTGATAAGAATAACAGGGATCTGCTTTTTATTGCCAATAATAATGGGGTCCCAACAGCCTAGATCAACTTTATGGTTAATTAGGGTGGAGAACATCTCCATGCAGAGAATAAATATATACGGAGACATAGGTTCGCCTTGTCTTATATCTCTACTTGGGAAAAAATAACTAGTTCTAGTGCCATTAATTAAGATGGCTATTCTACTAGATGAGATACAGTTTATGAGCTTTGTAATATTCGGAGAAAATTTAAAAAATCTCAAGGCTCTATAGACAAAGGACCATTCAAGATGATCGAAAGCCTTTTCCAAATCAGTTTTTAAAATCATGATATGCTTTTTACCACGATACTTGTTCATTTTAAGAATTAATTTTTCAATAATGATAGCATTGTTGCAAGCTTTCCTATTTTTTAAGAAGCTAGTTTGGAATGGGCTAATAATGTTGTTAAAGAACGGTTTTAGCCTACTTGAAATGATCTTAGTAATAATATTATAGATAACGTAACACTATCAAATCAATTGCCCTTTGAGAAATCTATTATTTATCAAGATATATTGATGATAATTGAATCAAATAGCGATGAATAATTTAAGTACTCAATTAAAAATATATTATTTTTAACACGAACTGGATTCTTACACTTAACAAAAGAAAACTACCAATCAAACTAGAATGTAAAGGTAAAGAACTAAACTAAAAGTACAAACTAAACATTTACCATTCAATTTTTGAAACTTTATATAAAAATATACATATATATAGGTGTAATTATAAATTTGAAATAGCTACTCCTGTAGTCGGTTTGGTTCGGATTTTTTTCGTTTTTTTTTTCTAATTAAAATCAAAAGCAAATCAAATTTGATCGGTTTTTAAAATTCAAAACCAAAACCAAACAAAACCAAACTAAAAAGTATCAATTTTTTTGATCAGTTCGATTTGGTTCAATTTGGTTCGATTTGATTCGATTTTTCGGATTTTTAGGAACACCCATGCTACTAAGTTTCGAAGGATTCAACATTCTTTTTAAGCAACTAGTCAACCAATAGTAGTAGACGAATTCGAAACTAATGCCTGAATCGGAGTGTAGGACCACGTGTAGTTTTCAACCAAGAGTGTTTCAACAGTCTCAAAAACTTTATTTAACGAATACGTTATACTAGTATTATAACACCATATATTATAATGAGAATGATATTTAGCATTTAAATTTCTTGTGGGACGTATACTTGTGTACTAAAATTGCTATGAAAAGAGGAAATAGTAAGAATTATAAAGAAAAACAACAATAACAAATCTAGTAGTAATCTCGTAAAGTAAAGTTTGAAGAAGGTGGAGTGTACGCACATCTTACCCATATTTCACGAAGGTAAAGAGACTGTTTCTCATGGACCCGACTAAATAGTAAAAAATATTTTAGTTATAAATTGGATAACTTTTTTCATAATACGTACCCTTTGCTCCTCTAATTTTAAATGCTTATAGCTAGATAAAAAAGATTACTTAGTGAAGAATGTCAAAGGATAATGATAGTTTTCATATATACTTTCGCAACTGAAACAAAATATACGCCCTTAATTTTTTTTCCTATAATATTTTCAGAACTAAAGAATGTGAATCAAGAAATAGCTTTAATAATTATTTATAAACGTACAATTGTAGCATATAAATAATTGAATTCAACCTTATTAAAAGTCTTACTATTATTTAACAAAATATTATTTGAATTTGTCTAAAAAAAATAAGTAAATCGACTTATTATACTGTAAGATGATTTGAAAAAAAGGTACTATTTGGTTATTTTAGGTGTTTTTACTCTAGTACTACCAATACACTTGTCCTTACTTTACATCACATCTCGTGCAAATTAAATAAGTTTTCATCTGCATTGTCGGCTATTATTTAAAGTGAAAATAAACATGATAATCCGTGTTATAGTAGTGATGCAGAATTTTGTGCAAGTTATTTTCTGTAACAGTAGAGTAGCTGCTATCATTAATTCGTCGAGACAACTTCCTCTTTGTTAGCAATTAGTGCATTTGAAAAGGAAAGGTAAAAGAAAAAAATACTATGTAGAAAATTGCAACTGGAGGATTATCCTACATGTTTGTCAGTTTATACATTATTTTATATCTTTTCTCTTCCAATAGTGAGGATTAGATTCTCTCTAATCTCCTCCTAACCTTGTTCCCTTGTGGAAAATGTTTGTATCTTCAACCCCTTGTGGGGCCTTTTTGTATCTTCAACCCCTTGTGGGGCCTTTCTTTTCTCTCTCAAATTTGGCTGCAAACTCATTTTATACCATCACATTGTACCATCTCTCTTTCTATTTTCTCAAAGGCTGCTTGACTAATTTCAAGAATTCATATCAGCATGTTTTTCTCAATTTTAAACCGTCTAGAAAAATGGGTCACTCTTGTTTCCCACATGAAAATTACTAGCTATTTAAAGTTAGACAAACTCTACCAGACTTGAAGTAAGTTACTAAAAAGGGGCTTTATCACTTATATATTTGGATTCTTGAGTCAAGTTCCAAACTTTATACCTCTTCTGTGTTAGTGAAGTGGTGGGAATGAAGTTTCTTGGGGCAGTGGCACTATTTGTTTTCATTTTGGTACTGCAAAATAGACATGGGAACTGTCAAAGGCCTAATGTTGTGAATGTGGGTGCAGTTTTCAGTTATGATTCAGTGATGGGTAGGGCAGCTAAGACTGCTATGGAGTTAGCAGTCTCTGATATCAACGGGGATCCCAGCATTCTGAATGGGACTAAGCTTAATTTGGTTATGGCTGATTCAGATTGCAGTGTCTTTAAGGGGTCCATTGAAGGTACATGTTACTGCCATTTTTATCTCTTTCTCTTGATTAATTTTAGTTTGTCATGTTGTTATAATGGGAAATTATTGTGGTAATCATTTCAGAATTTATCTTTACCTATTTTGAATTTTACTGACGCAAGCTAAGCTTGTAGTAATATTTTAGCTCCCAAAAGCTCTTGTTAAGTCTATGGTGGACCTTTGAGATGTTTCAGTAGTCATATTTGATTAGCTATTTTCAATAATGGGTTACTAGTTTAAAACCACTGAGTATCAATAGTCGTTGTCGAGTTTATATGGAGTAACATGGTCACTTAGGATTCTTATAGTCGATCCCAACTTGTTTGGGACTGAGACGTACTTGTTGTTTTTTTTTGTTTTGAGTTGTTGATTTGTCTAATTTATGGAAGCAGGAGATTCTTAGTTGGTCTATGAAGGAGGTGAAAATCAATTTTATGCATTAACCAATTTTAGCTTAAGTTCTAGTTTCTGGAATTCATTGTCTTTCCCTTTTTTCCTATGTTCTTTTCAAAATGAGTTGGGATTGTGGAACAATATGCTTTGTGAATGATGTCCTGTTCATCCCCCTCTAATTCTTCATCTCTCTGCTATATTCCAGTTTCTCTTAACAGTTTTGTCACTAGTTCAGCTTGTCACATTTCCATCTAATTTTCTAAAGAGCAAAATATTGGTAACTTTTTATCTTCTTATTCCGAAATTTTTTCTAGGAGAGTTGTTGCAATAAATTGTTATTCCTTTACCGAGAGAGCTATTTTCTTCAAAGTCACGCCGAAAAAGCTATTAAATATCTTTCTTTCTTTCCAGGTAAAAAAATTAATTTCATCTTTTACATATTAGTTTCTACTAGATTAAGAACATTTGTAATTAATTGATCTTCTCTTGAAAAACTGATGCCAGATTTTCTAAGTTAAAGGCATCATAAGAATCTGCAATGTTTCTTTCCAGTCAGCAACTACAAAAAAGAAAAAGTATTGCTTTGTACACATTATCTAGAGGCACAGAAATTATGTCCTAAAGTTGATATTCATGTTCAAGAATTCATCCAGCATAGTTTATGATTCCAATTCATTTTGTCAGCTTTACAGGTAATTGAGAAGCAAGTGGTGGCATTAATTGGTCCACAGTCTTCTGCAATAGCTCATATGATTTCTTTCATTGCTAATGGTCTTCAAGTTCCTCTTATCTCATATGCTGCCACTGATCCAACACTGTCTTCCCTCCAGTTCCCATTTTTCCTTCGGACCACACAGAGCGATTGGTACCAAATGGCAGCTGTTGCCGACATTGTCTGCTTTTACGAATGGAAAGAAGTCATTGCCATATTTCTGGATGACGACTATGGGAGAAATGGAATAGCTGCTTTAACTGATGCACTTGCTAAGAAAATGTCAAAGATCTCTTATAAGCTACCATTACCTATCAATTATAATCTCAGTGATATGATTTATGTGCTAAATCAATCGAAATCGTTAGGGCCTCGTGTTTTTGTTGTGCATATCAATCCTGACTCCCAATTAAGATTCTTCGACGCTGTTGAGAAGCTGAAAATGACTGGGAGCGATTACGTGTGGCTTATGACAGATTGGTTTTCTACTACTTTAGATTCTTTCTCCCCAAAAAACGGATCTTATCGAAGCACTCTTGAAGGTGTAGTTGGTCTTCGTCCCTATATTCCACAAACTATCCAGAAAAGGACATTTTTGTCTCGCTGGAGAAAGTTGCAACGGAATGAACTGGTAAACTCAGGATTGACTGCATATGGTCTTTATGCTTATGATACTGTGTGGGTCGTTGCACGTTCAATTGATAACCTACTTCAACAGGGAGGCAACTTAAGCTTTTCTCTCAGCAGTATGTTAAATGGTACAAGTGATAAACTACAGCTTGGGAAACTCAAAGTATTTGATAGTGGAGAACTTCTAATGAATATCTTATCACAAACAAACTTCACTGGCTTGACAGGAAAGATTCATTTCACTCCAGATAGAAATCTTATTGGTAGTGGTTATGAAGTCATTAATATTGTGCAACAGGAAATTCACACAGTTGGCTACTGGTCAAATTTTTCTGGTCTCTCGATCTCACCTCCGAAAGCAGTCAAAAACAAAAAAATGGCCGTTACCATGATAAATCAGAATCTCAAAATTGTAACTTGGCCTGGTGGGAAGAGCGAAAAGCCACGTGGTTGGGTTATTGCTAATGATGAAAGTCCCTTGAGAATTGGATTTCCTAGAAGAGCCAGTTTTCCTGAGTTTGTGACGTTGAATAATGACAGCCACCAAGTACTAGGTTATTGCATTGATCTCTTTTATGAAGCACGAAAGCTTGTGCCTTATGATGTACCTTTCAGATTTCAGCCATTTGGTACTGGTCTTGCCAATCCAAATTATGATGAGCTTGTAACAATGGTTGCAGATGATGTGAGTATATCATATATTTTAATCTCGCCGTTCAAATGCCATCTAAAGATTTGTCTCTTGTTTCTTACTAATTTTTCCCTTCCATACAAAAAATTGCGCAGCCATTCACTTATAGCTTACTGATGCAAATGACAAGAAGCATAACTCATTCTTTTTGAAGATTGTAGGTTTTTGATGCAGCTGTTGGAGACATTGCTATTGTCACAAATAGGACAAGGATAGTCGATTTTACCCAGCCTTATGTGTCTACAGGCCTTGTCATAGTAGCTCCCATTGATAATGCACAATCGAGTGCTTGGGTATTCCTCAAACCTTTTACACCGGAAATGTGGGGTGTTACAGCTCTTTCATTTCTTATAATAGCGGTGGTCATATGGATACTTGAGCATCGTGTCAACGATGATTTCCGTGGTCCTCCTAAGAGACAGATAATTACAATGTTCCTGTGAGTTCCTATGTTATCCTTCCATATTTACTTGTACATTGGTATACTAATAAGACTGTTTGCACACCCTTTTCTACATGTTTGGTATTAACTCTTTACAAATATTATGCAGGTTCAGCTTCTCGACACTTTTCAAAACAAACCGTAAGCATTATTTGGTTTTCCAATTCTAATTTTTATGGTATCTTTGTATATGTAAAGGGAATCAAGCTCAATATGTCTGGTCATATTATCAGCCATCCTTCTGGCAGCCAAAGTAACTTTATTTTGTAAATTTCCAGAAGAAAATACCGTAAGCACTCTTGGTCGAATGGTAATGGTGGTTTGGCTATTCTTACTCCTGGTGATCACGTCAAGCTATACAGCAAGTTTGACATCCATTCTAACAGTGCAGCAACTTTCATCACCCATCACAGGAATTGAAAGTTTGATAACAAGCAGCTCATTTATTGGATATCAAGTTGGGTCATTTGCTTATAGCTATTTGAGAGACAATCTCAACATATCTCCGTCAAGACTAATATCTCTACGCTCCCCAGAAGAATTTGAAAGTGCTCTACGACGTGGCTCAGGAAATGGAGGAGTGATGGCTATTGTAGATGAACTTCCATATGTAGAGTTGTTCCTTCAAAATCGTACTGATTTTGGGATCATTGGTCGACCATTTACTAAGAGCGGATGGGGTTTTGTAAGTGGTCTATTCATATGCACTATTTATTTAGTTAAACTTTCCGCTGATTTACATACCTCCTATTGAGTTAAATCACCTCCTATTGACAACCTTGGACTTCATCATGACTATTCCACTAGTAGCAGAAGAGCCGAAAAAGTGTTTCAATTTAGAGACCCCTAAGCTTCAAATGGACTTGGGATATTGATTAACATATAACAAGAAAATTTGGCAAAATGACTTCAGTTTTTCGATGAAAACATGAATCGCTTCTAATTGCATGGTTATGGTCAAATTATACTTTCAACTGAATGTTTCTTTGCCATGTGTGAAATTGCAGGCATTCAAAAAGGATTCTCCTCTAGCTACAGACATGTCAACAGCAATCCTGAAACTGGCCGAGAGTGGGAAACTTCAAGAGATCCACAAGAAATGGTTTTGCCAGTTAGGTTGTCCAGCAGATAGGAGAAGAGATTCAGAGCCTAACCAACTCCACTTGAGCAGCTTTTGGGCACTCTATCTTTTATCTGGTGCTGTCACTCTCCTTGCTCTGCTTGTCTTTCTATTCAGAACTATTCGCCAATATATGCGATACAAAAGGAAGCACGCCGACCCCTCTTCTCCTTCAAATACCAGATGTTCACAGGCAATCTACAGTTTCTTTGACTTCATTGATGAGAAGGAAGAAGCCATCAAAAGAATATTTGCTCATGATACATCTCAGGCTCAAACAAATGGATCCTAATATTCTACACAAATAGTAGTTCCATATGGTAGTGTATCCTCTATGTGATTGAAATTTAGTGATATTGCTAGATAGTAATGCTAATATATTACTCACCAACTGTATATGTCTTGTACAAATGGCTATACCAAATGAAAAGTATCTTATTATCTTGAATGGCTTGATTAAAGTTTGTTAATCAGATGAAACACTAAGTTTCTGTTGAACATAAAGAGGTGTTACAAAACTGGTCATGTTCCAAATCAGGGACGGATTTTTTTTTGGGGGGTGGGGTGGGGTGTTGGGGGAACTTCGCTATAGTGAAAAGTCAAAAGCATAATTTAATGGTCAAGGGGGTTTAAGACCTTTACGAGCTTGCTTGTTTTATTTCCGCTAGCTCCCCTGTGCCTTGATTCTGGTGAACTATACTTTGTTAACTGTAATAAATACTATTTTGTACTTTCACAACACAACAGACCATAACGAACAGAGGTACGAGAGGAGGCTATTCTAATTTATTTTGCCTACCTATAATATTATATGCATTCTTTAAACAGTTAGGTGACAAATGACTATCTAGCTCATATGGCCAAGGAGATTCTCGAATATAATAAAATTATCTAAAGAAGAATACAGTTGACTTAGAGGGCGTTTGGTCATAAGAATTGTAAAATTTCAAAAAAGAAAAAAAAAACTGAAAAAAATTCAAGTAAAAATGGTATTTGAAAATTAGAGTTGTGTTTGGACATGAATATAATTTTGGACTTTTTTTAAAGTTTTTGTGAGTGATAATTTTGAAAAAGGGCTTTTTGGAGTTTTTCAATTTTTGAAAAATTTCAAAATACATCCTTAAATAAAAATTAAAAATTTTATGACCAAACACTAATTTCGAAAAAAAGTAATTTTTTTTTGAAAAAAAATAAAAAAAAATCTTATGTATGTCCAAACGGGCTCTAAAGACAAATATGTAATCAGGTGCTAATACTTCGTTGTCATGATAACGGTGGAGAGAGAGAATAAAACTCAGTTGCCTACTAATTTTCATAGATACGGGGCCAAATATGATTGTAAGTAGGTTGACAGTGATGTAAGTTGGGGCGATCGAGATCTTATCAAGCGTGGATCAGCATTAAAAAGAATGGTGAAGGGTCGACTAAGCCTTGGTTGTATTCATAAGATATCATAACAACGAGTGTCTCGGTCGCTGTCGGGATCAAACTATCAGAAAGCTTGTGCGGCGAAATATATGTCGTGACACTTAAGGGGAACGAACCAACGTACAATCAACAGATTAAGGTATTCTAACTAAGAATCGTTGGATAAAAGGGAATACTTATTTTATATATATATATATATATATATATATATATATATATATATATAGAGAGAGAGAGAGAGAGAGAGAGAGAGAG
>MU781071.1:181526-213159 GCA_026770625.1 Nicotiana glauca
AGTCTGCGGAAGAAAAACAAGAGAAGTTTCAGATCTCGGCGGCAAATATTTGTAATCATAATTATTGAATCAAAAAAGATAGATCCCGCAATTGTTAATGGCATTCCTTCTTTTCCTTCTGTATTCTTACATTACAGAACATTACATCAAGAATGTAAGCATGTTATTTATGTTCGATATCTTTTATAAATCTTAAATTCATGAGCTTGACTATATCTTATTCTCTTATTCAATGTACTTTGATCTAGAGTTAATTATCCTTGGCTAGGATTTATCCTCTATTTTCTTATTAAATACTTTTTGCTCAAACAATTTGGCGTCGTCTGTGGGAATTTGCTAGCCAAAATCTTAGTTCCCTATAGATCTAAAGCCAGCCAGAATTTCACTTCCCGATTGTCGTAGCCTCACCCCTCGGTATAAATACCAACTTGAGAAAGTTGTAGCAAGCTTTTGAAATAATTAAACCAATTAGGATCAGACCTCTACATGAAATCGAAATTATGTCTAATATCTATACAAAACCCACGCCTCGCCTGTATGAGTACTCAAAGTGGGATTACGGCCACTACGCACTTAGCATGTCCGTAATCCTATTTTCCGTATTAACGTTATATGTCGATCTATACTTACACCTCTTAGGAAGGGACGATAGCCTACTATATGATTCTTTGAAATAACAGACTTATCCTGCTTCATTTTTTTACCCCTACGCATAGTGTAATTTATGTGTAGAGTATAGCACGTTTCCCTTATTGTTCGCGCACATTGGATGGGATCGGACCGGGCCTCGAGCTGGAGATCCAACGGACATGGTAAGTTCAGCCCATAAGAAGCCTAGATGCGACTAACGGCAAAGGCAAACGCGGGGCTGCCAAATCTGAAACCGCCATTCGAGTACGGGATAAAACAGGTCGCCCTACAGCGCCCTTCCCCCCTCGACGACTTACCAGGTAAAGTTAACAGGCAGTTTCGTTTGGGTTAAACTTGTCATTTTTTTCTTTTTTGGATTGGATAGGAACACGAGCATTCTCATAGGTACGCGAACAAGGAACAAATGCCTCTGAACGCACCAAGCAAACCCTCCGCGCAACAAGCCAACATTATTAAGAAACGGTCTCCATAACCTGGGACCGAGCAGTAAGCCCATGGAATGTATAACCTCTCCAACACAGGCAGAACATGGACTAGAAAAGCTCACACGTATGCTTGCCATGACAATCCTACACCAATTCAGCCGACTAAATATTACGAATCACATCCGACCATCGTTTGAATTGATGAAGTCCCGGGGTGCCCAGTAGCCCAAGCAATAAGTTCATCACCATCCCGTCAATGGCCTCTCTAGGCCGAGCAATGAAGGGACTAGATAAACAGGGACTCCACCGACGCATACAAACTATGCAACAATGCATAATATTCTCCAATGAAAGTAAGAATAAATAAACTCAGACTCATCCCGACGCATGCATAAACGATACAACAACGAGTAATGCTCTACAATAAAAGCAAGGCCACATGTGTCATCCTTACCGTTCTACCGAACTGGCACGTCGTTCGAACTTATAATGGGTCACAATTCAACCTCGCTCAAATTTACACCCTTACAGCCCCCGACCTTCGCTGAGAGAAAGTAAAATTCTACCTCGTTCGACTTTATAACGGGTCACAATTCGACCTTGATTGAATTTACACACTCACGGCCCCCGGCCGTCGTCGAGAGAAAGTAAAATTTAACCTCGTTCGAATTCATAATGGGTCACAATTCGACCTCGCTCGAATGTACACCCTTACGCCTCGTTCGAATTCATAAGGGGTCAGAATTCGACCTCGCTCGAATTTACACCCTTATGGCCCCCGGCCATCGCTAAGAGAAAGTAAAATTCTACCTCGTTCATATTCATAACAGGTCACAATCTGACCTCAATCAAATTTACACCCTTACGGCCCCCCGACCGTCATTGAGAGAAAGTAAAATTCGACCTCGTTCGAATTCATAATGGGTCATAATTCAACCTCGCTTGAATTTACACCCTTACTGCCCTCGGCCGTCGCCAAGAGAAAGTAAAATTTGACCTCGTTCGAATTTATAACGGGTCACAATTCAACCTCACTCGAATTTACACCCTTACGGCCACCGGCCGTTGCCAAGAGAAAGTAAAATTCGACCTCATTAGAATTCATAACGGGTCACAATTCGTCCTCGCTAGAATTTACACCCTTATGTCCCCCGACCGTCGCCAAGTGATAGGAGAATTCGACTTTGTTCGAATTCGTAACGGGTCACAATTCGACCTCGCTCTAATTTACACCCTTACGGCCATCGACCATCGGCCATCGCCAAGTGAAGGTGAAATTTGATCTTACTTAAATTTACAGCCTTACGGCCCCCGGTCCTCGCCGAGTGAGTAAATTTTGGCCTCACTCATGACAAGTCATAATTCAACTTTGCTCGAATTAATGCCCCTACGACCCCTGGCCATTGCCAAGCGGAAGTAATAAATGAGTTTACAAGTCAAAACTGACTTCGCCCAAGTTGGCAAGTCAGACTTCGACGTAGCTCAAATTTACAAGCCAAAACTGACTTCGCCCAAGTTGGCAAGTCTGAATTTGATCTCGCTCAATCAAGCAAAATAAAACTGCATTCAAATTCCCAATTAAAAATTATGGACTTATCGAGGGGACATCCGAAGATCTTTTTCAAAAAAAAAAGGAGAGAGAAAATCAAAAGATATGTAACAAAGGGCAAAACGGCTATTTTATTCAAAAAATATACATGCGCAACAACTGCGTCTTACAAAAGGCCAAAAGCGGGCCCCCAAGAAAAAGACAAAAACAAACCACAAAAGAACAAAAAAAAGAACTAAGTACAAGAGTTGCAAAAAATTTCTCACTCGGCATCGTCTCCACCGCCATTCTCCCCAGCATTGTCATCATCATAAGGAAGCTCATCTTCAATCTCAGCACCCTCACCGGCCTCTAGTGTCGCAGGGTCATAACCGCAGGCAAGATGAGCCTCGCGTGCTTCGCCCGAGCATCTTCAAAATCGGCCTCAGAAATGCTCCCCGCCTCCCACAAACCTTTGTATATATCTCGTTAGGCCTCATCATGGACCCATAGCTCATATAGAAGGCGGCAAACAGTAGCAGAGGAAGATCTTGAAGGGATGCTTGAGCCAACAGTTTCACTTTCTCGGCCTCAAGATCCGTAACTCAGTCTCCCATGCTTGAAGAATCCTGATCAAGTTCACTAATCCGCTCCACGAGTTGCGCCTCCCTTAGTGTGGTTGTTGCCCTCTCAGTTTCCTACTCAGACTTGAGGATGCAAATAGTGCCTTCTAGCGCCGCCGCCCTCACCAAAGCCGACACTCGAGCCCCCTCGGACCTCTCCAACTCGGTCACCTTCTACATCCATTCTTTACTTAGATCGACGAATCTAGTAGCATTATGCTCAAGCTTAGCTCGTAAAGACAGCGCCTTCGCTTGAAGGTCCTCGCACTCTACTGTAACCCCTTTACCCACTTTGAGCTCCTTGTCTTTGGTGTTAAGTTGCTTCTTATCTCTTTTATCCAACACCTCCCTGATGGATTGAGTACTAGAAGCGGCCCTAAGCTGCTCATGCATCTCAAGGCACCTATTGCGATGCTGTTGATACCTCTGGGACATTTTCAGAAAAATCTCGGCTCAGCATGTAAGTCTAAAAAAAGAGAAGAGAGAAAGAGTCGGTAAAGGCAAAGGGCACAAAATAAAGAAAACAACAATAAGGAACTCTCCCTTAGGGCCATCGCGGCCACACAGCGTGAAAACCAGAATCATTGATCTCCCGAAGAGATCTGCTTTCAGCGGCGGGGCACAAATGGTCGAACTGAGGCACCAAATCCACCGTGTCCTTCAACAGGTTAAAATCTGACGGAATTTCAAGTATGTAAGAAGGGCTCTCTGCCCTTACATCAATCCTTCTAAAGCCATCCTCGAACATCCTCATGTCTCAGGGTCAATGTCAGAATTGGATTCGTAATCCTCCACCACGATTCCTTTCAATCTCTCACTGGCCGAAGATGGGGTACGGCCCGACCGAGACGTCGATGGACTGCTCGGAACAGTAGCGGTACCCTCAAAAATTTGTCCCTCTGCAATGGTAGCCTCTTAAACACTCGCAACGGGCATCGCCTCCGCACCCAGGCTGGCACCACCATCAGTTTTGGGTACCGTCAAAATGAGGTACCCCTCGAGGTCATTTCAGCTAAGGAAGCCCTTCCAACACTACCATTTGCCTCTTCAACGGAGCCTCTTCACTACGGATGCGAGAAGGTTTGCCCATTGAACGGACTGCGGATACCGGAGTCTCTAACCGAGGAAAAACCTCCAAACGCATAGTTTCGGTCACAAACGCGCTCCGCCGAGGAACCATACTCTATGCACCCTCATCCACAGTGGCTCTTGGTGCGAGTCGGGGGAAGGATCTGGCTGACGGAATACAAGCGCAGAAGCCCTCGCCCTTCTCACTCCTTTCTGACTTGCCAATGATAAGGGATTAGATCAAACAAAGATAAGGTCAAAGAAACTACGGAGCAAAGAACAAAGCAAGACTACAACTCACCAACAAGCATCTTGCGCCCAAACTTCTCATGGAAAGGTTCCCATTCGCAAATCCCCATCGTATGGGGGAGAATCGCACTCATCCACTCGTGGATATCAGTAACTAGCGGATGAGGCACTCTCTTGGCTATAAAAATAAAAACAAACCCTCAACGAGGTCATTAAAGGGAGACGACTAATGACCATCTTAAGAAAAAATGCATAAAGTAAATAGAAAGGAAGACCTACGGGTAAAATTCCACGTCTCAGGAAACCCCGTTGGGTTCGACATGACGTGCTCTGTTTGGACATAGAAGAAGCTCTCCCAAAAGCGTCGATTTGCCTTATCGCCCATATTTACCACCAAACTCTTGGTTCCTCGGTGGCGCATGTGAATCATCATACCCCTAAGAAAATGGGGGGCGAAGAGGTGAAGTATGTGTCATAGAGAAATCCCTCGGCCTGCCAGCTCTATGTACTTTATGAGCATAAGGAAAAGCTTGTATGCGAACAGAGAGAGTTGGGCCGGACACACCTCATAGAAGCAACAAAAATCTACCACCAAGGAAGGTAGGGGAAGCGTGTACCCAATGAAAAAAGGATATGCATAAAACGCGCAGTAGCCCGGATGGTGTGTATGCACTATGTCCTGATCCTCCGGAATCAGTTCAATGTGATTAGGGATCCCCCATTTGGCTTTGAACGCTGTGAGCGCTGCAACATCCATCATAGAAAAAATGGGCTCCAACTCATCTCCGTCAGGGCTGTTAAAGTCAATCCTTTCCTTCCCTGGGCGGGGAACCACCTCATCTACCATTGGAAAACCCTCGTCTTCCGCCATTTACACTCCCTCTTCAGGCAGGGGTACGTCATTTTTCGGCACCAGAGCACCAACAGCTCTATCAGAGTGGGAAGAGGAACTAGCCATCTTTTCTTTGATCAAAATAAATGAATATGATAAGGTAAAAAGATAATGGTCACAACGAATCTTAACAGAAGCAGAAATATGAGAAGCTGAAGGGGAAGAAGAGTTGTGAAGTTCCCTCTTGAGCAATTGAGAAGCGTAACATTCAAATGGGATATTCTCCCCTATTTATAAGGATATAAATACCCTGAAAGAGAAAACCAAGAGCCGCCATTTAGAAAACGGGAAGGGCATGAGAATCAATTCAATGCATAGAAAACGTGCTCCATAATGACGCGTGAGAAATATTAATAATATTCTGAAATGACGTGACGGTCTGATGCAACTCTCAATATGTAACATCACTAAATCGCCATGAGGTGGTCTTCATCGTTAAAGCATTTATATTTCTCCCAATTTTCGAATCGATAAAGTCCGCCCATCGAGCTCGCCAACACCTAACATCAATAGGTGGAGGGACTAACTGTATGGGTCAAAATCTTACCACACGTGGATCAACATTAAAAGTAATGGTGAGGGGTCGACTAAGTCGTGGTTGTATTCATAAGATATCATAACAAAGATTATCTCGGCCACTACCGAGATTAAACTATCAGAAAGCTTGTGCGACGAAGCATATGTCGTGACACTTAAGGGGAGCGACCCAACTACGCAAATTTAGGTATTCTGGCTAAGAACCGTTAGGTAAAAGGGAATACTTACTAAATATATATATAAAGGGAAGAAACAAGAAAATGGGCTTCTCTTTTTCAGGGGAAAGAGGTAGAAGAACTGGAGAAGGCTGCGGGAGAAAAACAAGAGAAGTTTTGAATCTCAGCGGAAAATCTTTGTAATCATCTTTATTAAATAAATAAAGATAGACCTCACAGCTGTTAATGTCATTCCTTATTTTCCTTCTTTATTCATACATTACAGAACAGTACATCAAGAATGTAAGCATGTCATTTATGTTCGATATCTTTTATAAATCTTAAAAATTCATGAGCTTGACTATATCTTATTCTCTTATTCAATGCGCTTTGATATAAAGTTAATTATCCTTGGCTGTGATTTATCCCCTATTTTCTTATTAATTAGTTTAACAAAAAACTTAATACTTTTTGGTCAAACATGGACCATATATCTGCGTTTTAGTCTCTAGCTTCTTGTAACAATGTTATATTCCTTTTTTCTATTATTTTGTAAACAAGATAATTATATTTTAAATAACTTAATACTTTTTGGTCAAGGGGCATGATGTCATTAGTCTATTGCAATTCCATTTCTACCGGAGTTGGAAAAAATAAGGACATTTTGCAACATCTTTTGTAGAAGATGGATTAACTTATGAATAAACTAATAAAGGCAGCCCTATATAAAAAGTATTTGGTATTTATGCAAAATCCGGGGAAGGGATGTGACCTCCCCTTCATATGAAGAAACTAATAAATCCTAGAAAATTCTTAAAGCAACAATTTTATATTCTTTTTTTTTCTTCTTATTTTATGCGAGGAAAGGGAACTTAAATGGAAGGAGGACAGTGAAAATTCAATCCATACATATTTGTTGAAATTTCGCGCTGATACTTGTTTGACCAAAAAAGTGTTGAACCCTTTTGTTAAACTAATTATTAGAGATATAGAAGGTAAATTTTAGCCAAATATAATTAACTCTAGATCCAAATATATTGAGTACAAACATCAAAGAGAACAAGAACGTATAATATTTTTTAAGATAATTATTGTACATTAAATTTTGGATGATATGCTTACATCTGTGACAGGTATACATCGTAATCGTAGAAGCGAAGAAGGGGAGAAGAAGGAACTGTTGATGACCAAGAGATTTCTCTTGTTGATCCCATAGTGATGACTATCAAAAGGATCCTCCCCCTCGATCTGGGCTCTATTCCCTCTATATATATTATCAATTTTCCCTTTTATCCAATGATCTTTGATCGGTGTACTTTTTTATGATTGTATCCTTCACCGCTCGCCCAAACACTATGCTTGTTCTGTGATGTAAGCTTTCTGACGATTTGACCTCGGCAATGGCCGAGGTATTCCTTGCTATCACGCCCCATAGGCATGATTGCGACTTGGTCGACCCCGTGTCATTATTTTTAGGAACAACCATCCTATGGTCAAATTTTGACCCATACAGTTAGTCCCTTTGCCTGTGAGGCTCACCTCTTGGCGAGCTCAACGGCAGGTTCTATCGATTCAAATGTTAGGAGAAATCTGAATGTTATGCGTTGAATGAGGTCCTTAAGTCGGGGTGTGATAGGTTACAAGTACCTTGGGTACAAGCACTTTACTTTATATTTTGATGATCTAACAAACTTACCATTCAGAACCAGATAAGGAACCTATTACACATCTACAAGACCTTGAGATCACAAAGTTCCAGGTTGGGATCCAGCCCTTGGGAAAGTAAGGTAAATGCTATTACTGAATCAAAGGACATGCAGGAGTTGACAATGGAAGAGCTGGTTGGAAATCTAAAGGCCTACGAGATGAAGAGGAAGATAGACAATGAAAGAAGAGAACCAAAGAAAGAAAAGAACCTGGTACTCAAAGCTGATAGCAATGACTCAAGTGAGGAAGAGTAGAAGGAACAACTGAGGGAACAGGTTCCTACCAGTTCCCGAGGAGACTGTATGAAGTTCACTCTCCAGTGGGAAAGTTGTTGCCTGCACACGCTACTGCAAAGGAACAACGTAGCAGTCAACTTTCTGTGGAAGGCTCTTTATCTACCTTGCTTACATCATTGTAAGTAATGTCACACATATATAAACACAATCAAGGAAGGTAAAATACCTTACTTCATGAGAGAACTAGATGAAGGACCTGAAGCATGCCTGGTACAATAATTCAAGTTAGTCAACTCAAGATAATCTGCGCAATGTTTCTTTAGATTCACAGGAACCAGATTAGGGACCTGATACCTTGATGTTCCCCTATAAGTCAATATTATAGCTAGAAAGCAACTGCACAAAGTGACTGCCTGCAACTGTACACGCAACAGTACATTAGACAGTGCAACAGTCACTTCCCATTGAGAAGGGGCATGTACTAACCAAGATTGGACATCAGCATTGTGAATTGACATCACTAAGGTGATGTCTTTTGTAATATAAACCTGGTACAAGACACAAGGCATCCCTCTCCAAGACTTGCAAAATCAAAAACGAAAATACTCTCTGAAGTGCAATAACAACCTCTCTCAAGAACAAAGCTACTTCAACTTCAAGGACCGGATCCATGATTGAAGATATCTTAAGTCCTTAGGTTTGTTGAGCCTTTGTTATTTGTTCTTCATTGTAACTCCTATCTTGCTTTCTTAGAAGTTGTTTTTAGGAAACCCAAAATCACAAACCCTCTAAGTTTGTGTCTTGTCTTGAGTTAGCCGAGTTGTAAAGTCTTTGTAACTAGAGTGTTACAAAGTGGCTTGTAATAGTGTTATTACGAGTTAGAGTGACTAAAGTATTTGTCACTAGAGAGTGACAAAGTGACTTGTGGTGAGAGCATCACAAGTTTGTTAAAGTCTTTGTAACTAGGGAGTCACAAAGTGGCTCTTGGTAAGAGTACCACAAGTTAGTTGAATTATTTGTAATAGAGTCATTACAAAATGGCTTGTAATAGGGGGTTTACAAGTTAGTGAAGTTGAAAGCCTACAAGTGTAGTTCATGATTTTTGTCCCCTTGAGTTGTGATTTTTCTACGTAAAAATCCTCTATGTTATTTACTTACTGCCAAACTACTTTGGTAACAATTAGAGAACATGATTCCCTGTACTGATTGGTTCCACAGTCTGTTGCTTACAATAGGAACTGCTAGAGAATCTAGTTCTCTATACAGTGGAAACTTATCCCATGTCTCATCTACATACTGGTTTTGCAGTTAGCAGTTTACCAAACTGATATAGGACCAGATCTCTATACAGTTTTGTTCCTCAGTATTTTTAGTGGAAACTCATAGAGAACCCTGCTCTCTATACAGTCTGGTGGACGCTCAGTTTCTAACAATTGGTATCAAAGCGGGTTCTTTCTAAAAGCTTTACACTTAGAAAGGATCTACATGGATTCTCCACCAAACTTCGAGAAAAGTCAATCAACAAATAGACCATAAAGATTTCAGAAGATGGGTCGCAAAAATGGTGGGATCCCAAAGAAAAGAAGTTCTAGCAGGAATTCCAAAGGAAATAATTGCTATCATAAGTGTGGAAAGTTTGGACAATTTATCAAAGATTTCCCATTTCTGAAATAAGAGCATCACAAATACAACTCTGATAAAGTAGCAAAAAGGAACCTGATTCCTGACAAATGATTCAGCCAAAAAAGTGCAACTGACAATGTTGTGAAGCAAGCTCTTGCTGCATGGGGAGACTCCTCCAGTGAATCAGAAGAGGAACCAAATATAGGAAGCAGCTCCATGATGGCAATGCAAAATGAAGATGATTCATTGTTTGCATTGATGGCTCAGTCCGATGAGGATGAAGATGAAGATGATGACAATGGTGAGGTAAATTTCAGGGATGTTTAGAGAAATCTGAAGCCCTACTCTTCAAAGAAATTGATGTTATTAGAAAATGTTCTAATTGATACCTATTATAGTTTTGTTAATGATAATTATGCCCTAATCATAGAGCTAGGAGATGCTGAACAATCTAGAGATGATTTGATGGTAGTGATTGTTGACTTGAAGAAAACGATAGAGAACCTTAGCAAAGAGAAGAATATTCTAGCAGAGAAAATTGCTGCTACGGACAAGAAATAGATGATATGGTAGTTTCCTTTGAAGATTTAAGGGAACAAATGGAAGAAGTAACTAGAGAACACAACTTGTTGAAAAAACAAACAAAAAAATGGATGGACAACACTGAGGCAGAGGAAGAGGTTAAAAAAGGTTCAACTTGAGTTTGAGAGTGAGCTTAAGAAAATTAAAAACAAGTCTTGTTGCTGAGATTGAAATGAATAGACAGCTTTAGGAGGATTTAAAAAAGGTTAAAACTGATCTTGATAAGTTATTTATATGGACCCGGTCCTTTGATGTAATAACGTCTATGTACAGAAGTAATGATGGAAACAGGCAAGGCATCGGGTTCCAAAAGGCTAAAACCTCCTATAATCCCCATATGAAGTATGTAACTGTGGCTAATAATAAGTTGTGCACTCACTGTGGTCAAACCCGTCTTTATAAGGACTCTTGTAAAGTTAAAAATCAATCTGTGCAGAAAAACAAAGTCTTTGTTGAAAAAAGGCGTACTGATGAGGAGCCTAATTCCGTGAAAAGAAAATATGTGCTGCTTGCATGGGAAAAACAAAGTTTGATCCACCCGTTCTATCATTATAAGGGACCCAAGTTGGTTTGGGTTCCTAAGTCTGATCATTGACTTAAGTGTGCAGGGAACAGTAAAAGGGAGCAGTCAACAGTGGCACATGGATAGCGACGACTCGAAGCTCATAACTGGAAGAACAAATGATTTTCTTTCACTGAAGGTCCTGCAAGGAGGGAGTGTATTCTTTGAAAACGGCAAGAAGGGATACATTCTAGGAGTTGGAAGGATCGGGAATAGTATGATACCATTGAACAGTAGAGTACCTGATCCTCTAAGAGATTCTGCTGGGTATTTTAAAATCTATGACAAAGGGATCTTGGCTGTCTGAGTGTTGTTAATGATAATGCTGAGCTATGGCACAGAAGGCTCGATCATGCAAGCTTCACACTGCTGAACAAATTATTCAAGAAGGACCTGGTTCATGGTCTGCTCAAATCAAGCTTCAAGGATCACAGGGTGTGTAAGTCATGTGTAAAAGGCAAGTTAGATCCTCTTTCAAGCCCAAAAAGGAAGTTAGTATCTCAAGACCACGTGATCTCCTCCATAAAGATTTGCGTGGACCTATGAGGATGCCAAGTAGAGGAGGAAAGAGGTGCATATTCTCGTCAGTATGGATGATTACTCCAGATTTACATGGACCTTGTTCCTCAAGACCGAAGATGAGACGCCAGCCGACATAGAGGAACCTGGTCCCTCAATCACAATATATGAAGTAGAAAACAGAGTTCTGGATACTATACATAGAACTCCAGCTGCTGAGAAGCTCAAACCAAATCAAAGGCAAGAAACTCACTTGACTTCTCAGCCTTTCTCTCTCAAATAAAGCCTAGGAATATCAAGGAAGCATTGGAAGATGCTGACTAGATTACATCTATGCAAGAAGAGCTCCATCAACTTGAGAGGAACATTATGTGGAACCTGGTTCCATGACCTACTGATAGAACTGTTATGGAAGCCAGGCTCTCCGTGCTTAGTGTGAAAGAAATCAGGAAGGAACCTACTCATTGTGTGTATCTATGTTAATGGAATCATCTTTGAAGCAACAATTGACTCCCATTGTGAAGAATGTTCATAACTCATGGGAAGTGAGTAAGAAATGAGTACGATGGGGGAACTAAATTTATTCTTAGATGTACAAGTGAATTAAGAAGCTGCTGAAGAGATTTGACATGGAGACATCAAAATCACTAGCACTCCCATCGCAATAACTACTTGTCTAGAGTGGATGAACCTAGTTCCCCTATACATCAGACCATGTATAGAAGTATCATATGGTCACTTTTGTAGTAGACCAGATATTGTTTTTCGTGTGGGTTTGTGTGCCAGGTTTCAATCCAACCCAAAGGAATCTCATCTAAAAGCTGCTAAGAGAATCCTAAGATATCTCAAAGGGATCCAGGACCTGGTTCTTTACTATCTCTCGATTGATAACTCTGACTTGATTGGTTATGCTGACGCTGATTATGTAGGATATCTGGTGAATAGGAAAAGCACATCTGGAATGGCTCATTTCCTTGGATCATGTTTTATCTCATAGGATAAAAGGAAATAAAACTCAGTAGCTCTCTCAATAGCAGAAGCAAAATATGTTGCAGCTCCCTTTCTCAGGGTCAATATTGAAAAGGTTCTAATTTGTATGAAGTTCTGGAAGAAGAAGGATCAGGTAAAAAACATTTTCACCAAGGAGCTGAGCAGGGAAATTTTTTAAAGAAATCATCTGGAGTTGGGGTTGATCAAACTCAACTGAGGACTTGATCCCTCGATGATTGTCTATGTTAAGAATGAAAGGTACAATGCTAAAAAGTGTTTTTCGGAGGCATCTAACTCAAATCTATAATGTTACAGGTATACACATATGGCAATTTCAGGACAAAAACAAGTAAGAGTGACTTTGCACTTATAGGGGTCCTTGCTCAAAATTTTCAAAAACCGTCAAGAAACCTAATTCCTGTAACTCAGGTTAGTAGTCTCTTCATTACTTATATGCCTTTTTAAGCTATTAAAGCGTCATGTCATTAATTGTTTCTATCTTTCTCCTGCCTCTTCCTACCTTTTGAAGTCTAAAATGCTAAACCTTTTATGAACTAACTCGTTACCCAAAAAAGGCACTTCTCTTTATAACACTCAAATAAAATTGATTCCTTTCTTCAAAACCAAAATCAACCTTGTCTCAAAACAAACCTTCTTTCCAAATATGCCAGACATGAACCCAACTCTCTCACTTTCCAAAAAACCTAACTCCATCATAATCAAAACCCCAAGAATTCTTTGGTAGATTTTGATGGAAGTTTAACTGAAAAGGAACATAGTAGATCTAATATTCTAGAGCGTGAGGCTCAAGTTATTGCTAGATTTATGGAAGCCTTGAAGGATGGAGAAATTGGTAAATGTGACGACTGAATGAGGGACCTGATCCCTAAGTCCTTCTCATAAAGTTACTATTAATGATGATCTTTTTCTCCCTGAATTCTGTGTATAAACGAACTTTCGATCAGTAAAAAAGATTGATAAAAAGTAGGATGATTGATAGTGAAGTGGTGTGAGCTGCTGATGTGATTGTAGAAGAGAGAATGAAATGAATTTTTTTCCTGTGAGAAAGAATTAAAAAAAGGGAGGTTGGCTGAGAAAGATGCAGTGGATGATAAGGCTAAGCATATTGAGAAGAAGAAAAGGGAGACATGGCTGCTCAGGGATAGAAAAAGTAGTGTAAGTAAGGAACTTGGTTCCTTACAGAACCAAAAGGTTGAGCCATTAGGTTTGGAAGGAGAAACTTTTGAAGTTTCAAAGAGTGTTGTCCAGCATACTACAACAAAAAGGGGCTTTAGTGGCAATAAAAAAGGACATTGGTGGCAATAACAATAGTCGGTATATCATTTACCAGCCATTGATGTTTAGCCGCTGAAATCAGGGTCGACAAAGCCTTTAGCGGTATTTTGTAAAAAAGTTGGTAAAAGGTCTAACTTATTGCCGCTATATATTATTTGCTTTAACGGCAATTGTTTGCGGCAATTATGATGGTTGTTAAATCCAATCTAAAACAGCTACTAATACTCTTTTTACGTTTATTTTTGTAGCTGCTAAATATAAAATAATTAGTGCTAAAGGTTTATACCTTTAGCGGTAATTATTTTGTGGCTATAAGAAGGGCTATAATAGTGCTTCTAAAAACGTATTAGTATGCCCTTTTAGCATCCATTTTAATGGCTGATAAATTTAATTAAATTACCGCTAAAAGTCATCTTTAACAGCAATTATAATAGCTACAATATCCCTTGTGGAAATATCATAATTTTTCCTTTTATTGTCTATTTTTATAACCAGTATATCCTGTTAAATTGCCACTAAAAGTCCGACAATAGTTTAGCCACCATTAATAATAGCTATTACATTCTTTCATAAAACTATCCAAATAATAAAATATAATAATATTAATTCATAAAAATATAATATATCTCATTAAATCTTAACAAACACAAGAAAATACTAATCCAAAATATTAATATCATAGTAACTTAAAAAATAATTTTATATTGTTTGAAGCAAATAGCTAATGTCATTATATAACTGATCCTATCAAATCAGTCTTCGAATAATTTCTGCAATGCTTCATCATATGAAAATCTTCCACCCGCTAAATTATCGATGATCAGACTGTACGACCTGAAATTACAAAATAACTATGTCAATAGATGAAATATAATAGTCTTCAACTGGGATGTTTATCGAGAAAAAATATTAAATTTATATATCATGGACTCATCACACTCCAAATCTAAATCAAGTGACAATATATTCTGAAAATAACCAGAGGGAAAAAGGAGAGAATGTCTGCAAACAATACTAGTTAAACAAAATTAAGAAAGTTCGCGATGTACTGTAGATGTATGCATAAACAAGAAAATCGTCTTCTTCTTCTAGCCAGCATCTATTAGATCTCTTTACTTGCATCTAATCACTCTAAAGAAGCTGGCAGTCTTGGTACAAAATTTTCTCTAAAGTTTTTTACTGTTTTATACTTTTAGGTTGTCCCTCTGTTACGGAGAATTAATAACAGACATACAGGGATAATTCAAGGACTAAAAATTATTAGGCTATTAGCTAATGCATAAAATTATTTAAGTTGATACAATTGTCAATGATTGCAACACTACATGATAAATTAGCTGCAGGTTGTCATTCACACTCAGGTTCTACGTCATGCATATATTTGTAACAATTCATGCATATTTCTTCTCAGTAGAATAAATTCCGATAACTAAGAAACAAGGTATGTACAACCAAAATAAAAGAGAAACACATAGGGAATAACATTGAAGAATTCAAACTCGTGAAATAAGTATAATAAATTGACAGCAAGAACAAGTCATGTTTTCAATATATTACACCAACAAAATAAATTTATAACCAATATAAAATACATAGATGGACAGCAATTGCAGTAGGTGCAAAACTGAGACACTACATAACTAACAGAACTGAAACACTACAAACAAACGCAAATAAATCCAAAATTTCAGTTAACGCTCTACTCTAAAAGGGTCTCAATAACCCCCCTCCCTCCCAGAAAACAATAGGTTCATTAACAGAAAGATATTTTCATGTCAAAATCATTTGCATATATAAATTCAGTAATACATTGCTTAAAGATTCAATTGAGGAAAATAACAAGCATTAATAGGTTCAAAATGAAGACAGATTGTTCATACCTTAGGTTTTTTAGGAATCAGATGAGTTATCTCACTATGAAGAAGGGAAAGAGTACAAAGAGAAATTTTCTATCTTTCTTGGGATTCCATGTCTCCAACTGAGTGATGCATCACAACTTTTTCTTTTTTATTAATGGTTAATACTAATTTTTGCTTCATGTTAAGTGACAGATGAATTATCTAACTATGTAACCATGCTATTTCATTATCTATTGCTCTCTTATTTGATTGTTGCTTTTGTAATTTTGCATTAGGCCAAGCAGGTCATATGTGCATTATAATATATTGTAGCATTATACTCGCCAATGAACTTATTTCTTATGTAAGTGGTACTAATACTAGTAAAGTTACAATCGAATTATGGAAGCATGTAAGTCGAAACGATATCTTGTATCCATTTCTTGCAAGTTTACATGAAATCAAATTCTAATGATAAAAAAATTGGAGGAAAATTCAAACAATAAAAAATTAAAATTGCAGTACCGAAGGATAAAGATGAGTAATACCGTGAGACAGTGAAGTATTTTCAGCAACCGAAGGTGGTTGTTATTGTTGTTGTTCGATCTTTTATACATGATATTTTCTTTTAAATTATGGCTTATTTTTTTTTGTGGTAGTCCCACGAACCTTTTTTGGCTCCGAATTACCTGGAATGGAAGATTTAAAGGTCATCAAATGGCAAAATTTTTTATGGTCAACACTAAATGTATACCAACACGTAAATGTTTATCTTCAATTAATTAGTAAATGGACATATACCTTCAAAGCCACTCTAATTTAGATTAGCTCTCAAATTCCAAGCCTCGGACTAGCTACTGGAAAGCTACTTAATGTTAATGATTTACAGAAATCAAGTATTGCTCTTCGGAGGATATCGTATCTTTTCATATGGTTTCTCTTAGCTAATAGATACTATCATACAGAGAATGATCAAGGAATATCCGAACAAGTGTTCAGGAGAATTAAGTGCTAGAAAGCTGAGGAATAACTAATACTACATTGTGATCTCGACTTCTCATATATAGTGTATATAGTGCTGGACTAATACTATATAGTGCTTGAGATAGTTCTATGATTCCATTCGAACAATTGTAAGGTTGATATCTATAGAGTATCTGATTAGATATGCTTACTGAGACCTGGAGCAATGGACTTAACTCAGAACAAGTAATATTTAAGAGGTTCCGTGCATATATGCATGCACTAGTTAACCATGAAACTCAGACAAGAAGTAGGCTAGATAGATTTCTTATAACTTTAGCTAGGCAGAATGCATGTATGTTTCTACTATATGGACAACTTGATATATAGGTTTAACTTATTTAATTTCCTCAATGAGACAACACTAATTAGAAACTTTAGCTAGGAAGAATGCATGTATGAATATGAAGTCCTCTCGTACATTTCAGTAATGGACTCTCCTTTTGTCATCGTCGATATCTCCAAACTTTGAGAGATCGATGTGAACATTGAGAAAAATTCAGCTTGGACTCAAGCTGGTGCTACTGTTGGTAAAGCAAAATTTATGGATTTCAAGCTGGACTTTGTACCAGTTTAGGAATTGGTGGTCACATAACAGGTAGAGCCTATGGTTCTACAATAAAAAAATTCGGGCTTGGAGCTGACAATGTAATCGATGCTCGTAATGTTATTGCCAATGGTACTATACTCAATAGGCAATCGATGGAGGAAGACATGTTTTGGGCGATACGAGGTGGTGGAGGAGCAAGTTTCGGGATCATACTTTCCTGAAAGTTAAAATTAGTTATTGTTGCATCGGTTTTCACTATTTTCACTGTCCCGAAAATGTTAGAACTATTGAAAGGGTTTTATATAAATGAATGAGAGTTTTCCTGAACTGGGATTGACACAAAAAGATTGTACATAAATGAGTTGGATTGAGTTAATTTTGTACATTGCTGGTTTCCCAACAAAAATCCCACCAGAAGTATTACTCCAGGGGAAATCAACATTCAAAAACTTCTTCAAAGCCAAATCAGACTTTGTTAAAAAAGCCAATTCCTGAAACTGGACTTGAATGTTTATGGAAAAGGCTATTAGAAGAAGACTTACCACTAATGATATGGAATTCATATGGAGGAATGATGGCTAATATATCAGAATCAGAGACACCATTCCCATACAGAAAATGAGTCATCTAATTAGTTGCTAAGTACAGTAGCATACACAAATTGTTCACTGCAAGCTTCCACTTTCTGAAATTATTAACGATAAGTACTGCTCCATTAATTTAAGCAGTACTTTGCGCCCCAAATTATTCTTTAGTTGTATTAAACAAGTGACTTATTAGACTATTAGGATTTAATAGATTTTGTAATAGTGTCGCTTAATCTAAAGAACTAGAATATGACTCTGATCCCTAAAGAATCACGTTTAACTTAATTTTATCTAAAGAAAAAAAGGCTCATTTTTAAATTTGTGCTGGCATTTCATAGTATCAGGAGACAAAGAACTACTCACTGATGATTACATGAGGGCTATTGCAGGGTATAACACATTGAGATTTATGAGATGCCCATGAATATTTTTAGTACTACTTTCTAAATATCCTTTAGCCTATGGTACTGCATCTTCTGATTTTTCACTATAATAACAACCTTGTGGACATCCAAGTTTGACGGTATAAGTTAAAATATATGTTTCCAACTTCAATATTCTCATTACTGGAATGTGTTAAAGGGTATAGACTACATTTGATGATATCTGCTTTTGAAAAAGTAACCTTGTGGACATCTAAGTTTGACGTATAAGTTAAAATATATACTTCCAACTTCAACATTCTCAGTACTGGAATGTGTTAAAGGTTGTATATTACTACTTCAATACTACCCCCTGCGTCTCCACAACCACAATAATTTTCTTCCCCTCCCAGATACACAAAACAAAGCAAATATAAATTTTTTGAATAATCACATGAATAACAGAAAATAGAGGAACAGAATCATAAAACAATAAGAAACAGAAGAGGAATAAACCCAATCATCGCACGTCAATTTAGTAGTAGCCGGATATAACAAACTACTCGCATACACAGAAAAACTATACCTTCATAAATCTCAAAACACAACAGCTGAAGCACGAATTTGTACCTGGTAAGCAGATTGTTTTGCCGATAAAGAAAAGAAATTCAAGGAGAAAAATGAGTTATGAAACAATCTTGAAACGTACATGAAAAGAGAAGTGGGGAAGAGGAGCATTTATTTGGAGGAAAAGTTGGCCGGAGAATTATCTATGCGATTTTGTTAATCGCTTATCTCTTCCGTGTCCCGTTCGATGAAGGGATGAAGGTTTGAAGGGAATAGGTTTTTCTATTATTTTCTTATTGGAGGGAATCGTTCATTCTTGTCCAAAAAATTTGGAGGGCAAGATTTATTTTTAGGCAGGGAGGGAAAGTTAAAATAAAATAAAAATCTATTCCGCTAAAAGTTAATTAGTAATTTTAGTGGCAAATTATTTTTATTATCGGTAAAAAAATATTTTTTTTAGCTAATGATTATTTGCCGCTAATGTTTCAGCTTACAGAATTTATTACTGAAAATTGACTTATTGCCGCTAAATAATTGCCGCTAAATAATTGCCGCTAAATGCCCTTTTTGTAGTAGTGGCAGAGTGATGAGTTCCAAAACTAGAATCACCTCGTTGTTCCTCCAAGTCTCAATGTTTCTAAAGAAGAAGCAAAAAAAACTTCTATGTTTTATGTGATACTATGATACTATATGCACATGGGACTGAATTTGTTATTGATGAGACAAAGTTTGGGGAGATTCTTGGTGATTTGATTGATGGTTCAACCTACTCAGATAGGTTGAGAACCTGGTCCTCGAGGACCCTTGGCAGAATATAATGCTAAGTTAAAGGGTGAGAATGAAAGATTGAGGAAACAGGTGGAGGAACTGAGGGAGCAGATGATTATTGATCAAAGAAGAGTAAATGAATGAATAGACAAGCTCATCAAAGCCTTAGCCCCTTACTTTTCCTCCTGCCCAGTGATCCATGTCTTTCACTCCTTCCAAATTCCCTTCAATTCTTAACCTCTTTTGATTCCTATATTTGATGACATTGGTACTTCAATTGTTTAAATTGTCATATTATGTATTGTTGAAGCTAATGTGATTTTATTATCATTACTTCACTATGGGCAACCACTCTATGTTGTGCACTGACATTCACTTGTTGTTCTTGTTATATTGTTTATGCTATGTTGCCCGAATGACCTGAGTTAATATTGCTGAACTTTTTTTTGGTAGTACTTCTTCTGTTATTCTTTTTGATGATGCCAAAAGGGGGAAGTTATATTGGTGTCAACATGGAAGGAACATAACCGAATGTTGTGCATAAAAGATGGATCTGCTTCGCAGGGGGAACGTTGCTGATAGTGCAGGGAAATATATGAGGAATCTGGTTCTCTGGTTCTCAAGAGATAGCTCTGCTTCGCAGGAGGAACGTTGCTGATAATATGTTGAGTACAGTTCTGATCCATAGGAAACATGTGAGGAATCTGGTTCTCAAGAGGAATATTAATTCTAGGTTTGTCATCATCAAAAGGGGGAAATTGATAAGTTATGGAACCTTGAGTTTTGATGATTTGCCAAAAAGTCTTGAGGTACCAATTGTGATTGGCTCCTTAGGTTCAGTTTTCATGGGGAATATGGCTGATTCGTACGGGGAACAATATGGAGATCTGGTTCTAAGAGGGAATATCAATTCTAAGTTTGTCGTCATCAAAAAGAGGGAAATTGATAGGTTACAAGTACCTTGGGCACCAATACTTTACTTTATATTTTGATGATCTAACAAACTTAGCATTCAGAACCAGATAAGGAACCTGTTACACATCTACAAGACCTTGAGATCACAAAGTTCCAGGTTGGGATCCAGCCCTTGGGAAAGTAAGGTGAATGCTATTATTGAATCAAAGGACATGCAGGAGCTGACAATGGAAGAGCTGGTTGGAAATTTGAAGACCTACGAGATGAAGAGGAAGATAGACAGTGAAAGAAGAGAACCAAAGAAAGAAAAGAACCTGGTACTCAAAGCTGATAGCAATAACTCAAGTGACGAAGAGTAGAAGGAACAACTGAGGGAACGGGTTCCTACCAATTCCTGAGGAGACTGTATGAAGTTAACTCTCCAGCGGGAAAGTTGTTGCCTACACATGCTGCTGCAGAGGAACAACGTAGCAGTCAACTTTCTGTGAAAGGCTCTTTATCTACCTTGATTACATCATTGTAAGTAATGTCACACATATATAAACACAATCAAGGAAGGTAAAATACCTTACTTCATGAGAGATCCAGATGAAGGACCTGAAGCATGCCTGGTACAATAATTCAAGTTAGTCGACTCAAGATAATCTGGGCAGTGTGTCTTTAGATTCACAGGAAATACATTAGGGACCTGATACCTTGATGTTCCCCTGATAGAAGCATAAGTCAATAGTACAGCTGGAAAGCAACTGCACAAAGTGACTGCCTGCAACTGTACACGCAACAGTACATTAGACAGTGCAACAATCACTTCCTATTGAGAAGGGGAATGTGCTAACAATGATTGGACATTACCATTGTGAATTGACATCACTAAGGTGATGTATTTTGTAATATAAACCTGGTGCAAGACACAAGGCATCCCTATCCAAGACTTGCAAAATTAGAAACGGCAATACTCTCTCAAGTGCAAGAACAAAACTGCTTCAACCTCAAGGACCGGATCTAAGATTGAAGATATCTTAAGTCCTTAGGTTTGTTGAGTCTTTGTTATTTGTTCTTCATTGTAACTCCTATCTTGATTTCTTAGAAGCTATTTTTAGGAAACCCAAAATCACAAACCCTCGAAGTTTATGTCCTGGCTAGAGTTAGTCGAGTTGTAAAGTCTTTGTAACTAGAGAGTTACAAAGTGGCTTGTAATAGTGTTATTACAAGTTAGAGTGATTAAATTATTTGTCACTAGAGAGTGACAAAGTGGCTTGTGGTGAGAGCATCACAAGTTTGTTAAAGTCTTTGTAAGTAGGAAGTCACAAAGTGGCTTGTGGTAAGAGTACCACAAGTTAGTTGAATTCTTTGTAATAGAGTCATTACAAAGTGGCTTGTAATAGGGGTTTACAAGTTAGTGAAGTTGAAATCCTACAAGTATTAGGTCATGGTTTTTGTCCCATTTAGTTGGGATTTTTCCACGTAAAAATCCTCTGTGTTCTTTACTTACTGCCGAGCTACTATGGTAACAATTAGAGAACCTAATTCCTTGTACTGATTGGTTGCACAGTCTGTTGCTTACAGTAGGAACTGCTATAGAATCTATTTCTCTATATAGTGGGAACTTATCCTGTGTCTCATCTACATACTGGTTCTACAGTTAGCATTGCACCAAACTGATATAGGACCAGATCGCTATATGGTTTGGTTACTCAGTATTTTAAGTGGAAACTCATGGAGAACCCGACTCTCTATACAGTCTGGTGGACGCTCAGTGTCTAACAAGGTGGAAGCGTGACACTTTAGTGGTATAGTCAGAGTGTTACGTCAGTTTGGAGCTGAATCGTTGCATTTATTCGAGATATCATGGATACCATTATGCATCGTCATGGTGCACGTTTCCCAGGCACCGTATCATTCTCGTGCCCTTTTATTTTTTTTGATTGGCGGCTCTTGGGTTTCCCGCTCAAGATATTCTTGTTCGTCTAAATAAGGGGAAACCATCATTCGATTGTTACACTTTGATTCACCTGAGGAATTTTGCAAACTTCCACCCTCTTCAGTATTTTATACTTCCGATTTCTTACTTCTGCGTTCGTTAGAATTTAACACTACCATCTTCTTTTTTCCTTCATCACTCTTGTTCATTTCAATCAAACTTTGACAAATGGCAGGTACTTCTTTCCAGACCGACAGATTCGTCGAAACTCCGGTGCCAGAAGTGATGAACTTCCTTTTAGAGAGGGAGTGGGGTTTACGGACGATGAGGGGGTTCCGACAATGGCTGAGATGCTACCTCATTTGGGAAAACAATGGATTGTCTTTAACAGCCCTACCAGAGAAGATACAGAACTTGTCTCTTCTACCATAGATGAGGCGGCGATTACGACACTAAAAAACAAATGGGGAATTCCAAACCATGTTGAAATGGTGCTGGCAACGGGGATAGACATTGTGCACTTGCACCACCGGGGTACTGCGTATTTTGCGTATATCCTTTTATTGTCGGGTATACGTTTCCTCTCCCCTCTCTAGTGGTGGATTTTTGCTGCTTCTATGAAGTGTGCCCGGCTTAACTCTCACTGTACGCATACAAGCGTTTCCTCATGCTTCTCAAATATGCGGAGCTCGCCGGTCGAGGGATTAATTTGTTGCACATGCGGTGTATTTTTTCCCCTCAATTTATTCGGAGCACGATGGATACATGAGCCATCGAGGAACCAATAGTTTGGTTGTGAAGATGGATGATAAGGCTAATCGTCTCTTTTGGGAAAGTTACTTTTATGTGCGTACGGAGAACCTCATGGCGGACCCAATAGGGTTCCTTGAGATGTGGAACTTCGCTCGTAAGTTTTCCTTTATTTATTTTGCGATTCCTCTTAAGGCGGTCGTCGATAGTTCTTCTCTACGTGATATTGCTGACATGTTTTTGCTTTATAGCCGATAGATTACCTCCCCCGCCAGTTGACGATATCCGTGGGTGTGTGAACGCAATTCTCCCCCATACAAGGGGCATTCGCGAATGGATGTCCTTCCACAAGAAATATGGGCGTAAGCCTCTCACTGGTGAATCAACGAGCTTTCTTTGCCTTATAGTTTGAATTTATTATTATATGACTGTTTTTCTTTGTTTGTAGGGAGAACACGAAGGAAAAGGTCTCCTCCACTCACATTCCATTAATCGGTGCCCCTGCTTAACCTGCTTTGAGGGCCGCTATCCGGCCTGCATCGAGAGACACTACCCAATCTGTACCTGCGGCCAGATTCGCATGCGCAACGACTATTCTTTGACCTGAGACTCCGGTTTCTGCCGTCCTCTCAATGGGTGAGTCTTCCCGTGCTAGTAGTGGAGAGGCCCCATCGAAAAAACGACGGGTGACCCTGGAAGTGGCACCTCAAATTGAGACATCATCGGAGGGGGGGAGATGACTTTCCTTGACGATGCCCGAAGTTGGCGGTGATATCAACCCGGTCGTACAGGATACGCCTGTTGTGAGAGATCAACAGGACAATGTGGTAGAGAGACGGAGTCCCGAGGTTGCTATTGCTGTCTCAGGTGGCCTTTCAACATCTCAGCCGAACCACACTTCTTCTTTGACTGAAGAGAGGGGAAAAGGCATCATGGTCGATGATTACGAGTCTGAATACGACGTCCATCCTGATGATGTGAGGATGTTCAAGGGGGCTTTACCCTAACCGTGGTAAGTGCAGGAGGTCCTTCTCGGATACTCGAGATTCTGTCAGACCTTAACCTTTTGCAAGACATGGTGTATTTTATGTCGTAGTTTGATCTTCTATGCTCGGCCACAGAAAGTGGGGCTCTTCAAGACGTCAGCGATGCCGAACTGTCATGTGGAGTGGACGCGATGGTCCTAAGGGTGAGTTCCTCTATATGTTTTCCTTTATTTGTTGCTTTTTTTTGTCTTAGCCCTTATCGACTATCTTCTTCTCTTTATTTTCAGTTTTACATGCTAGAGATCGAGAGTGGCCGTAGGGCCGAGACTCGTGCCAAGATTTTTCTAACGATGCTTGAAAAGTATCAGCAACATCACAATAGATGTCGTGCGATACATGAGCGGCTTAGTGCGGGTACTGGCACCCAATCCCTTGGAAAGAAGTTGGAGAAAAGGGACCAAGAGCTAATGCAGTCTATTCGCAGGTGTAGTGAGCTCGAGGAGCTGCTTCGCTCCAAGGACGAAAAGCTTGAGTTGGGAAAGGGGGTCACTGTAGAATGCGAGCATCTTCAGGTGAAGGTGTTGTCATTGCAAGCCAAACTTGATCAGAATGTCGCAAGGGTTGAAGCTTTGAGTGTAGAATGAATGGGTAAGTTAGCCGATCTGGAGAGGAAAGTAGTCGAGCTGGTTAATGTCGAGAATGCTCGAGTGTCAGCTTTTGCAAGAGCGGTGGCATTGGAGGACATTATCCGCATCCTTCAATCTGATAGGAATCCAAGAGGGCAGCGACTACGCTAAGGGAGGCGAGGCGAGGCTTGAAGAGTACATCAGTGAAATTGATTAGGACGCTTCGAGCCTATGGGACTCGGTCGTGGCGCTCGAGGCTGAGAGGGCGCAGTTGTTAGCTCAAGTTGAATCTTTCTCCACCGTCGTTCCTCGTCACCTACATGAGCTTTGGGTCCACGCCGAGGCCTAACGAGACATATATAAGGGTTTGTGGGAGGCGGGCAATATTTTTTAGTATGTTTATGAAGAAGCCCAGGTGAAGGCACGAGAGGCTCGTGTCAATTGCGGCTACGACCCTACAATACCGGAGACCGGCGAGGACGCTGATATTAAGGAGGAGTTTCCTGAGATAAATAATGGGTATAATGGTGGTGATGATGTCGAATAAAAATGTGTTACTACTTTAATACCCTTTTTTAATGATCTTTGTCTCTTTTTTTGTTTTGGGCCCGTTTTGGCCTTGTGTAAGGTGTGGCTTTTGTGCACGTATATATGAATAAAATAGTTTTTTCGTCTTTGTATATCTTTTTATTTTCTTTCCTTCCCCTTGCTTATTACATATTTTCATTTTGGTGTAGACCTTCATATTTTTGTGTGATGAATCCCTGATTTTTTGATTTGGGAATCTGACCTTGACCAGATCGAGTAGGGTGTCGTCACGTGAGTCCAAATGAAGTTGATTCAGACTTACACATTCGGGCGAGGTTGACTTTTGATTTATCGCTTTAGTCAGTATCATCCTTGATTCATACGAGTTCGAGACTTTTCATTTTGGGCGAAGTCGACATCTGACTTGAACGATTTTGAACTTTTCCTTTTATTTGGCTGTGGCCTGCGATCGTGAAGGTGTTGTTCCGGGCGAGGTCGAGTTATAACCTACTTATTTTGACAGTGGCCAATGGCCGTAAAGGTATTAACTCGATCAAGATTGAAATAATAACCTGTTATAATTCGAGCGAGATCGAAATCTTTCGGCGATGATCATTGGCCATAGGGGTGCTATTTCTAGCTAGGTTAAAATGTGAACCCATTATTTTTCGAGCGAGGTCGAATATTCTTTTGGTGATGGCCATTGGCCGTAGGGGTTCTATTTTGAGCTAAGGTTGAAATGCTAACCCATTATACTTCGAGCGAGGTCAAATTCTTCTTTTGGCGATGACCGTTGGCCGTAGGGGTGCTATTTCGAGCTAAGGTCGAAATGTTAACCCATTATATTTTGATCGAGGTCGAATTATTCTTTTGGCGATGGCCATTGGCCGTAGAGGTGTTATTTCGAGCTAAGGTCAAAATGTTAACCCATTATATTTTGAGCGAGGTCGAATTCTTCTTTTAGCGATGGTTGTTGGCCATAGGGGTGCTATTTCGAGCTAAGGTCGAATGTTAAACCATTATATTTCGATCGAGGTCAAATTATTCTTTTAGCGATGGTCATTAGCCGTAGAGGTTTTATTTAGAGCTAAGGTCGAAATGTTAACCCATTATATTTTGAGTGAGGTCGAATTCTTCTTTTGGCGATGGTTGTTGGCCGTAGGGTGCTATTTCGAGCTAAGTTCGAAATGTTAACCCATTATATTTCGAGCGAGGTTGAATTCTTCTTTTGGTGATGGACGTTGGCCGTAGGGATGCTATTTCGAGCTAAGGTGAAAATGTTAACCCATTATATTTCGAGCGAAGTCGAATTCTTCTTGTGGCGATAGTTATTGGCCGTAGTGGTGCTATTTCGAGCTAAGGTAGAAATGTTAACCCATTATATTTTGAGTGAGGTTGAATTCTTCTTTTGGCGATGGACGTTGGCCATAGGGGTGCTATTTTGAGCTAAGGACGAAATGTTAACCCATTATATTTCGAGCGAGATTGAATTCTTCTTTTGGCGATGGGCAATTGCCGTTGGCCGTAGGGGTGTTATTTTGAGCTAAGGTCAAAATGTTAACCCATTGTCTCATTGTCGTAGATAGTTGGAGAACTTTACAGGTCGCCATACTGTTTATGCGTACGTCGCGATGGTCCTGGCATGTTCGGTTTTGTTTTTATTGGAGAATATTGGGTGTTCCCTAGGTGAGTACCAGTTTTGTTTAGTTTTTGCATTTCCTGGGTGGGTCCCGGTTCGCTTGCACTGGAGAACACTATGCGTTTCCCGGGTGAGTCCCAGTTTACTTAACTTCACTTGCACTGGAGAATATTATGCATTTTCTAAGTGAGTCCCAATTTTCCTAACTTCGCTCGCATTGGAGAATACCTTGGTGGAGAGTGCAAAATGTTGCTCTATTTCATTCATTGGAGAATTCTATACATGTTCATTTCATACATATATTGAGGAGTTTCCATATATATAGTCGCTTCATCGCCCGGCCTGGGGAAGTAGTCACAAGGAGGGGTGACGAATCATACTTGAACTTCGAGACATCCCCTTTGTCTCTTTGTTAGAAATCTCCCCGGGAAGGCCCAATTGGGATAGAACCCGGGTAAGGGAATACGAGTACGACTTGATGGGCGTCCTTTTTCAGGAGTCGAAGTATTTGAGATGGGTGACATTCCAATTGTTTTGTAGTAGTTTTCCTTTCATTATTTCTAGTTGGAATGCTCCTTTGCTTGCTTTCCCACGCAAGCACTCGCATTCCTGTTTGAACCAATGAAGGAATGAAGATAAACCAAAATGAAATTTTCTATTACCTCGACACAACGCATTAGTGAAAGAAAGAGTGACGTTGTAGTGTTACTCACTCCGCCTGGTGCTCGAATGGTGGTTTTAGATTTGGCGGTCGTGTTCGTCTTTGTCGTTAACTGCGTCTAGGCTTCACATGGGTTGGGCTCGCCTCACTCGTTGAAGTGTTGAAATCGAGTCCCGGCTTGATCTCGTCCAATTTGTGCCAACAACAAGAGAAACATGTCATATTTCGTTCATAGACCACCCAGTGCGTGGGGGAATATGAAAATAGGGTAGGATGTGCCCATTCTTTCAGAAGACCGTGCAACAAGATGTTGTCCCCTCCGAAGGAGTGGGAGTGCGGGTCAATATATAGGGTGAATACGTCAATTGGGGTTGTGGTCATGCCGGATGACCGTGATCTTATTTTGAACGCGCATACGTCGTTCAAAACCTACTATTACAGGCGAGTAGTGGGTTTTGCATAGATATTGGTTATAACTTCTACTTTATGTAGCATATTGACCTAGATTGGCACGATGTTTCGAAGACTTACCCACTGCTCTTTCGGGTGGGTGTTCGCGTCGAGATGGTGAGGGCATGATAGCTTGATAGTGACGTTTCATCAGTTCTAGATCTAAAGAAACTAAAGAATCCCCACACACGGCGCCACATTGTTTGGCCAAAAAAGTGTTGAACCCTTTTGTTAAACTAATTATCAGAGATATAGAATGTAAATCTTAGCCAAACATAATAAACTCTAGATCCAAATATATTGAGTACAAATATCGAAGAAGAATAAGAACGCATAGTATTTCTTAAGATAATTATTGTACATCAAATGTGAATGATAGGCTTACATCTGTGACATGTATACATCGTAATAGTAATAGCAAATAAGGGGAGGAGAAGGAACTGTTGATGACCAAGAGATTTCTCTTATTGATCCCATAGTGATGACTATCGAAAGGATCCCCTCCCTCCCCCTCCCGGATCTGGGCTATATTCCCTTTATATATATCAATAACTTTTCCTTTTATCCAATGGTCTTTGACCGGTGTACTTTCTTATGATTGTATCCTTCTGTCACGACCCTGATTTCCCACCATCGAGAGTCGTGATGGCGCCTACTAGTGGGAGCTAGGCAAGCCAACTCTTACTTATCTTTCCATTTTTACAAACCCTTATTTTAAAAGTTTTAGCAATGTTAATATGATTGCAGCGGAATAAATTAATTTAGCGGAAGACTTAGTAAATGTTACTAGATGCGATACCAAAAATACAAATATAATTCACTACCCAAGAACTGGTGTCACAATACTCACGAACTTCTAAGAATACTACACATAACCGTCTGAAAGAAATATAAAACTGTTTGTCTCGAATACATGAGATAACAGACTGAAAAGTAAAGATAGAAGAGACAAAGGGTCCTGCGGACGCTTGCAAGGCTACCTCGATGTCTCGGTAGTCGGAATACCAACACTCGCACTACTGCTGCTGCTGCTGTTCGAAACCTGTATCTGCGCAAAAGGGTGCAGAGTGTAGCATCAGCACAACCGACCCCATGTGCTGGTAAGTGTCTGGCCTATCCCGGCGAAGTAGTGACAAGACTAGGACCAGACACCCACATAAACCTGTACAGTTCAATATATATATACAACAAAATGGCAGGAAACGATATCTAATATTTAGGAAAGGGAACATTCTCTAGGTAGCAACAAAATATAATATCCGAAATAAACGAGTAACGGAATAAAAATCACTTTCAAGTTCAACTCATCTTGTTGCAGGCGTGCAACCCGATCCCATTTCATTATATATAAGTGGTCGGCGTGCCACACAATCCCATTTCATAATATATAAGTGGTCGGCGTGCCACACGATCCCATTTTAATATCATTCTTTCATTTATTTATCGAGATAATATATAATATATCACCGGCAACTATGGCCAATATCAATAATCATTATCTGTTAGTGATGCGGCGTGCACCCTGACCCTCCCGATATGTCACCGACATCTATGGCCAAAAACAGTACACAATAGGCTACCGGCAACTATGGCCAATGCCAACAATCATCATCTGTTAGTGATGCAGCATGCATCCCGACCCTTCCGATATGTCACCGGCATCTATGGCCAATAATAGTAATCATGCAATATATTACCGGCGGGAAAACCAATAATAATTTATCAACGATATATATACATTACCGGTGTGAAACCAATAATCTTTAATCAACAATATATATTACCGGTATGGAACCAATAATCTTTAAATCAACAATATTTATATTACCGGTATGAAACCAATAATCTTCAAATCAACAATATATATATATATATATATATATATTATCGGTATTAAACCAATAATAATTCCTTTCATATAATCACATAAGATTATTACAAGTTTAATCCATTTAAGACTCACAGTCATGCTCGACCCCCAACGTATAGATACTCGTCACCATGCCTATACGTCGGACTCCACACATAACAAATAGCACATAAACTCAACTCCTATTCCCTCAAGCTAGGATAGATCAAACACTTACCTCGAAGGTTTACGGTCAACTCAATACTTAGCAATGCCTTTTCCCTTTTGAATTTGGCTCCAATTCAATTGTATCTATACACAATTGATTTAATATCATTAATATTACTCAACAAACTAGTTCAAACGCCTAAATATAATTTTTCCAACATTCTGCCCGGAATAGTGAAAATCGACCCCGGGCCCACGGGGTCAAAACATGAGGTTCGAACCAAAATAAATTCACCCATTCCTCCAAGAGTTCAAATATGTAAATTGTTCTTAAGTTCGACCCCTAAACGAGGTCTAAATCACAAATTATTTGAAAAGCCTAACTATACCCATTTCTCTAATTTTTTTACCCATTTATACATGTTTAGGCCTAAGAATTCGAATAATATTGATGGAAGATGAAGAAAACAAGTCAAGAATCACTTACCCAAAAAGTTTGATGAAAATCGCCCAAGAATGGCCCAAAAATATTATTGGAGAAGAGAGAGTTTTGAGAAATGGCATAAAATCCCGTAAGTGTTCTGTTTTTGCGTCTTTAAAACCACTGGACGAAATTGCTCTATGCGATCGCGGGGCAAGTGATGCGATCGCATAGAGTAAGGGGAAATTGGTCACTGCGATCGCAAAGGAGGAGCTGCGATCGCATAGAAGGGGCAGTCCGGTCTATGCGATCGCAAGCCTGATAATGCGATCGCATAGAGGAAAGTGTGGGGGGGGAGGGGGGGCTGGGTTTGTACAATGCGATCGCAGGAGTGGGAGTGCGATCGCATAGAAGGATTTCCGGGCTTCAAAATTTTACTGTATGCGATCGCAGCAAGACCTATGCGATCGCATAGAAGGAATAACTGGGCAGATTGCAGCAGCAATTCTGCTGCATTTCCTAAGGCCAAAGACACTCCGACACCTATCCGAAACAATCTCGAGCCCTCGCGGCTCCAAACCAAATATGCATACTAACTCAATAACATTATATGAACTTGCTCGAGCGATCAAATCGCCAAAAATAACATCAAAATCAATGATTTGAGCCTTAGATCCAAGAAATCTTTCAAAATTTCATAATTTCCTAATTTTTCAATTTAAGGCCGAAACACGTCAAACGACGTCCGTTTTCAACCAAACTTTACAGGAAGCGCTTAACCAATATACATGATCTGTACCGAGCGTCGGAACCAGAATACAAGCCCGATACCATTACTTTTTTTATCAAATTTCAATTTCATTTTCCTTAATCATTTTCAGAAAATAATTTAACGGAAAAATTCATTTCTCGGGCCTGGGACCTCGGAATTCGATTCCGGGCATATGCCCAAGTCCCATATTTTTCTGCGGACCTCCTGAGACAGTCAAATCACGGGCCCAGGTCCGTTTACCAAAAATTTGACCAAAGTCAACTTTAACAATAATAATATCAAAATTCTTCAAATTTTTCACAAAATTCATAAATTTCAACATAAAAATTTTTCGGCTTCGTGCTCGGACTGCGCACGCAAATTGAGGCAACTATAAATAAGGTTTCCAACGCCTCAGAAGCTCGAAATGACTGAGAAAGCAAGTGATGACCCTGTCACGACCCGGATTCCCCACCATCGGGATCGTGATGGCGCCTACTCGTGGTAGCTAGGCAAGCCAATTTGCTCACCATCTTTCCATTAATAAAAAAAAAACATCATGTTGTCAATTTAATAACATGAATAATAATAATAACATTAACTGCGGAAGTCTACTTTCATAAGTTTGAA
>MU781075.1:0-19024 GCA_026770625.1 Nicotiana glauca
AGGCACAGCTGCGGGCGCCTCGCCCTGCTCCTCAGTAGTGGGATCCCCCACAGGGTCTGCTGGTGGTGCATCAGGGATAGCTCTGGGACGCCCTCGTCCCCTACCACGGGTCGGTGCCCTCCCCCGACCTCTACCTCGGCCTCTGGCAACGGGGGAGCAGCTCCTCTCGGGTTCGAAACGTCGGCGGTACGGGTCCTCACCATCTGTGAGAGAATAAAAGAGGAAACTTAGTACACTGACCCTTGCACGATGAAGAAGGAATAAGGACTAGTCTTTCCTAACACCCTATAGCCTCTCGAAGATAAATACAGACGTCTCCGTACCGATCTACAAGACTCTATTAGGTTTGCCCGTAACTTGTGAGACCCACGTGAACCTAGTGCTCTGATACCATGTTGTCACGACCCATTTTGCCTAACCAGGTCATGATGGCGCCTAACGCCACAGCTAGGCTAGTCAACTGCGGAAGTTTTGATTAAGTCTCGACTGTTAAATAATCAACCAAATATACTAGTGTTTTACAAGTAAATAAACGAAACTATCAAGATCATACAGTACTGACATAGTCATACAAACCCCAAAAATAAATATTCTCTACAGTGTGTGCCAGAGCCTGGTGTCACTAGCTACGGGCGACCAGTAGAGTATACGCAAAAATATACGAAACACTGTCCTACTGTCTGAATCAGAATAGACAGAAAATCATAAATACAGGAAAAGGACTCCTTCGGCTGCGAATCGGCATGAGGGAGAAGGCAGCTCACCGTAGAAGTCCCAGAAAGTGCTCACTGATATGCACCCGAGTGATGTCCGGATCCACCTGCCTCAAACCCTGTACATTTAAGTACAGAAGCGTAGCATGAGTACGTAAACAACGTGTACTCAGTAAGTATCCCGTCTAATCTCGAAGAAGTAGAGACGAGAGGTCGACTCGATACTTACTAAGGTCAATTAGTATATATATATATAACTACGCAAGAGTGAATATAGCATGATTAAACAAAGAATTTACAAGTAATGGCAGGTTATAGCATGTAGTGTAAGTCCAGAATACTTCAACGTCGAATTTATCATTTATCAAGTGAGACAGTGGTAAAATGAAGCATATATATAAGCTTTTCCACAACTAACATGCGCACATAATACCGAGGCGACGGCCCGAACCAACATAAATAAATGTGCACTTGGCGAGGGTCGACGGCGCGCCTATAGATGCATCTATTCATACCGAGGCGATCGGCCCGATCCACAATTAAGGATAATATATATATCAAGTTCACATCAAATGACACATAAGTAGGCAAAATATCAGATCAACACAATTCAATTTATAGAAATAAGCTCATATTCTCCTTTTTAAGTCTCTAATAAATGCTAGGTGTTCAAGACAACAATGTACCATAAGAGCATATTTAATAGGCATGATGTAGGTCCTAAGCTACCCGGACATCTAACATAGTAGTAGCTACGCACGGGCTCTCGTCACATAACGCGTGCGTAGTCCCCGCATTTAGCAACAAGTACTCAACACGAAACCTAAGGGGACAATTCCCTCTTACAAGGTTAGAAAGGAGACTCACCTCGCTCCGAAGCGCGCTTTCAACCACAAGACTAGGCTCCAAGCTCAATTCGAAGCCGAACAAGCACCAACTAGTTTAAATAAGGCAAGAACTAATCAATAATTGCTCACAAGGTTGAATTCTAGCTAATTAAGTGATTTCCCAACCTTTCCCGCAAGTTTACTAAATTTCGACCCCGGGCCCACGTGTCCAAATTCCGAGATTTTTGAGGAAATTATTCTCTATAACCGAAGGGTTACTAATACGTAAATTTTAGTTCATAACACAACTAATTAGGTGGTTAAATCATAGTTTTTCCAAAACCCTAGGTCTAGCCCTAACCCTTGATTTTATTTGATGTTCTTGGTGTTAAATCTACCTAATGTTCATGTATTTAAGCTAAGAATGAGTGGGGATCACTTACCTCAAAATGTTGTGCTGAAACTTCCCCCTTTGAATCACCAAAATCGCCTAAGAGTTGAGAGAGATATGGGGGAAATGAGCTTAAGCTCGAATTAAATGAGGTTCTGACCCCTTGTGATTTCCGCTTCTGCGGAAGAAATCCCGCTCTGCGGGTTCCGCTTCTGCGAAAAAAGGACAAAGGGCCTGGGCCGCTTATGCGGTCCCTTACTCGCTTCTGCGAGTCCGCTTAAGCGGAAATACCACCGCTTCTGCGGTTAGGGCCTGGTGCGGATGGACCGCTTCTGCGGTCGGGTGTCCGCTTCTGCAATTTTCCCTGGGCCTGGCCCCTTTCGCTTCAGCGACTAGACGACCGCTTCTTTGGTCTCGCTTCTGCAGTCCAAGAGCCGCAGAAGCGGTTATGACAGAAGCAGCAAATGTTGCTCCCTTTCAATTTCTAGCTTCGCTCGAACCTCGACCATTTGACGCTCAGGGCTCCCTAGCCCCGCCCGAGCATACCGACAAGTCTGAAATCACGAGGCGGACCTAGTCGAACCTTCGGAACACCCAAAACATTATTAAACCACGGAACGGGACTCCAAAACCAAATAATCAAATATAATGAACTTCAAGTTCTTAATTTCCTACCAACGGGTCAAAACGCCTTTAAATACTCGGATTGACACCAAACTTTACGGGTAAGTCTTATATGATATTTCGGACTCGTACCAAGTGCCGGAATTGAAATCCGACCCCGATACCTATAAAAATAATAATTTCTTAGTTTATTTAATTCTTTGAAACTTAACTTAACAATTTTTACGAAAAATTCCATTACTCGGGCTAGGAACCTCGGAATTCGATTCCGGGCATACGCCCAGGTCCCGTATTTTTCCACGGACCCTCAAAAATTGCCGGATCACAATTTTGGGTCCGTTTTCCCAAAATATTGACCGAAGTCAAACTTGGCCTTTTTGAAGATATTAAATGAAGCGAATAGGCTTATTCTTGCCCGAAATTCTTCTAACTTCCGAATCACCCGCCCCGCAAGCCATAATTCAGCTAAAGCAAATGCGGAAAGGATTATTTAAGGGAACGGAGTTCGAAAAAGCAAAACGACCAGTTGGGTCGTTACATTCTGCTTCAGCAGCGAGGCACATGCGCCTTATGGTAAGTAAGAAGCACGAAGCATGGAACCCCTCAAGTTGTTAAGTGTTTGAATAGACCATACAAAATACAATTAGGACCCTATTGTGTATAATCAGTAGGATTGGCCACTGTTATTTTTTTCCGTTTTTGGCACATTATTGAATTTCAGAGATAATCCCACTTCTATTCCAGTGAAAGTGACTGAACAAATTGGTTTGTCTTTCCTGATGTGTTGCTCCTCTGCACTTCCTTTCCCCATCATGCAGAAGTGGGAAACAATTACAGGGCATCGGTTATTAGAATATTACGGCATGACTGAGGTTTTTTTTCCCTCATAGCCACTTAAATTTGATCTGTAAGCTGCTCATTACTTTATTGCTCCTTAATTCATTTCCATCTTTACGTGAATGGCTAATTTTGTCTAGTTTGTGATGGCAATATCTAATCCCATTAGAGGCAAACGTAAAGGAGGTACCGTTGACAAGCCCTTTTCAGCTGTACATGTTAGTAAGTTTTGTTTTTTAATATAATAATTTTATTTTATTTTTATGGTATTCAACATCTAACTTCACCAAGTTCAGACATAGTTTGTAAATAGCGTTATCCAACTTCTCATTGTTGTAGCTCCATGGTGAATTAACTTTGACTATTCTGTTATTTCCTGGTTTCTGATAGGCCAAGATCCTTTTAGATGATGAGAGTGGTAGTGATAAATTAGAATTAGGGGAGCTTTGTATTAAGAGCCCTTCATTGTTCAAAGAATATTGGAAGGTACCTGAGGTAATTAATCACTATACAATCGGTAGTACGATCTCCAACCATTTCCTGTTTTGATATTCTTTTTCACATAAATTGGTACTAGCCTTTTGTTTATATGCTTCTTCTTTGAGACACCAACTTTAACTTATGTCTCTCTCTTTCTCTCTCTCTACGGTGTTGCCCTATTGGAGCTTGTCAAGCACATAAGCCCATTTGGACATAAGACTTTTTTTTCTTTTTTCCAAAAAAATTTTATTTTTTCTCGAAATCAGCGTTTGTTCATAAAATTTTCAATTTTCGCTTGAAGATACATTTTGGAAATTTTCGAAAATTTGAAAAACTCCAAAAAAACTTTTTTTCAAAATTTTCACTCAAATCACTTACAAAACTTCAAAAATAATCCAAAACTATATTCATGTTCGAACACAACTATAAATTTCAAATACCATTTTCACTTGAAAAAATTTTTTCTCCTATTTTGGAATTTTACCATTCTTATGTCCAACCACCCACTTTATGTTGTCATGTGAGACTTAGTCACCTTCTTTCTGTGAAATTGATGACCTCTAGTATCATTTTTGTTATTTAAAATTCTCTATCATGCATATGGTGAATTACTAGGTAACCAATCAGTCATTTACTGATGATGGGTTCTTCAGGACCGGAGCAGCAGCAGCACAACTCCTCCCCGGGCCGACCAAGAATGAAGCGTCTTTTTAATTACCAAGCACGACATCTTAGCCATTGGGTTTTACATCACCATTATTAGGACCTTCACAAGCCTCCATCACATTGACTTTAGCGAATTGTGTTTGGGTCCCTTTTGCTGACTCGTTTTTAAGATCAAACTCTAACAGCGCTGAAAGCTTCGCAGCACGTGGACCTCCGAGGATCTCAGAAGAATTCTCATATTCTTTTTCAAAACAAATCGTACCCACCATATGCATCTCATTATAGACAGGTGATGGACTTTGGCTAGTGTCTACTGCATTAGGATTTTATACGACAATGTCACCTGCATCAATAAGCTTCTGAATTGCTTTTTTCAAGTGCCAACACTTTTCTGTGTTGTGACCCGGGGCATCGGAGCAATATGTGCACCTTTGAGAAAAATCAAACTTCTTTAGCAGAGGGTTTGGCATTTTTATCTGAATTGGCTTCAACATGTCCAATTGCTTCTACCTTTGGAACAAACTGGCATATGATTCTTCAATAGGAGTGAAAGCCTTTTCTTTTTCTATTGTCTTTTCAGTTTGTATTTTGGCCTCGATTGGAACCTTTTGCGGGCAGGTGGCTGATATACTTGAGGGGGCGGGTAAGACATTTGGGGAAGTGGTGTGGGCCATCGCGGGCCTCGCGGGTATAGAGCATATGGTGGTGCATTGTGGATAGGGTACTGGGAAAGTGATGTACGACTTTGGGGTTTCTGTGGAGAGAAGTAGCATTGTGGAGGATCAACTGGTGCACAAGGATATCCATGGGGTCAATGTCGAGGCTGAAAGCGTTGAGCAGGAATGCCCAGCGGATCATCTTTTCTATTTCTCTTTCTTCCACCCAAACTTACTAGGATGTTCTGAATGTCTTCTGCAGTATCTTTCAATGCCGAATAACTCGTGATTTTGCCTGGCTTAATTCCCTCTTCTACCATCTCCCCTATTTTTACCACGTCATTGAAAGGTTTACCGAAGGTCGAAATCAAATGACTGAAGTAGGTGGCTTCTGAGCTTGTAGGAAAAGCTCAACCATTTCTTCTTCACCAATCAGGAAGCTGACTCGAGCAGCTTGCTCCCTCCTTCTAAGCCCAAATTCCCTAAAGCTTTCCTCCAGTTTCTTTTCCATCTTGGACAGGGAGGAGCGATCTGGGATAATGTCTAGACTGTACTGAAAGTGTCGAACAAAATCTTGAGCTATGTCATCCCATGTATGCCACTTATTGACATCTTGACAAGTATACCATTGCAAGGCTGCCCCAGTCAGGCCCTCGCTGAAATATGTCATCAACAAATCATCTTTCCCGCCAACACTTCTCATTTCATTGCAGTAACCTCTCAGGTTGGCTAATGGATCTCCATGTCCATCATATAAATTAAGTTTTGGCGTTTTAGACCCTTTCAGCTTTCTGGATAGCTCATCTCGCCCTTCTTTTCCTGTGAACTTTTCATTTTCAACATAAGGCTCATTTCGAAGGCTCTGATTGTATGAGTCAGGAACCTTGTGGGCAACCTCTGAGGGGTAATATTGGGCATCATGGACTTTGAGTGGATGTTCATTGTCGGATCTATGAAGGGAAGATTGTTGAGAAGTTGTGATCATGGGGATAGTGGATATGACAGGAGGGCAATTTTGGGGAGAGTTAATTGGAGGATGAGTGATGGAGCTACTAGGGTGGTTGGAAAAGTTGTGATAAGCAGGTGGATCTGGAGAGTATGAGGGATCATATGGCACTATGGTCGGAGTTTGGGTAAGGGTAGCATCTAAGAAGCTAGGTGGTGGTGTGGGTGGTGCATTCCTAGTCATTCAAGCCTAATACATGTCCGCAATGTGTTGTCTTAACATCCTTACATCTCCAACCAACACATTGCCATGTTCAACCAATTACTTTTGGGCATCAGTATCAACCAACTCAGTTATATTGTCATCTGCCATTGCCTTTCAATTTTTTGTTGTAGAGAAAAGTTATCACTTTAAGAACCACAAACCAAGCACCCTTCTGCTTTATAACAAAATGAACAAAATGAGGCCATCACGTTAGTGTTAAGTCATTTAACAACTAAAATATCACATTGTGTGCAATGCATCTAGTCACAGTTGTCGGTTCTAACATGACTTCGAGGGTATGAAGGTCATATGGCATCATCTCAATTTATTCATTTCAATCTTCTTCTTTTTTTCTTTTCTTTTCTTTTCTTTTCCGGCACTTCTTAGCTTGCTCATTTTCCTTCTTTTCTTTTTCTTACTGATTATCGCTTCATCTCATTTCTCATGTCCCAATTTTATCCTTTTTTTTTCTCTTTCAATAAAATAAAAAAATGATTCGATCGAACCCTATGTAGGTTGCCTAGGTATCATGACGCCGCATGAATCATATCTTTGCGTAGTTCGGGAAGATCGGGAATAAAGTAAACAAACTAACATTCTCATTTTCTTTTTCTTTTCTTTTTGATTACTCTGACGAGAAAAAGGAAATAATTATTTTTTTTGAATTTCCTAGACTTAATGTTCTATAACCTATTCTAAACTTGAGCAAAATTTTTCTTTTCTTTTTTTCTTTTTGACACAACTAATCTATGGTTAATTATTAAGGAAAAAAACCTAGAAGATAAAAATATTTTTTTTTGCCTCTTTTTTTTTAAGAATGAAATCTAAAGAATAAACCAAAGAAAAATATTTTGAATTTTCATTTGATATGCCTGAAGAAAGATTTCGAAACAAGAAATGAAAAATATAAAAAAAAAGTTTTTGGATTTTAGTTTTTGATTAACTAGGGGATAAACTCTAAAGATAAACACAAGATGAATTATGTTTTTTCTTCTTCTTCTATGTATAATAACCTGAAGTTCTAGTGGCAATAAAAAGAATACATTTTTTCTTATATATTTCCCAATGAAGAACTTTAAGAGAAAATCTTTTTTGAATTTTTGGAATTAATACCTTAAAGAAAACTTTTTAAATAGGTACTAAAAGAAAATTCTTTTTTTTTTAAATTTTTAGTCCTAATATACTAGAAGAAATATAAAACAATTAAATTTCTAAAGAAAAAATCACCTCAAAATTTCTTCTTCTTTTTTCCAATTTCTAGGAGTAGTATTGTGAGCACGTGATTTTTGGCTCACCTGAATTACTCCCACAAAATTAAAACAAAAATGTTTGTTTTATTGTTTATTTTTCATGATATTTTCAGTAATTGTTTGCATTTGTGTGTGCGTGTTTGTTGGTTAAATTAATAAAAATACAAAAATACGTTGTAATTGTATTTTACAATTTAATAGACATTTTTGAGTTAGTCAAATAATTAATTGTTTTACAAAAAGAATAAAAATCATAAAAAATAATGCACTTTACATTCTAAATGTCAAAATTGTGTGATTTTCTTTTTAAATTAGTATTTAAATTACTTGTGATAATCGTTGGTATTTCTTTTAAGTGGATTAGGGTTTATAATTTAATGTAGGAGTATTAGTATTAATTTTTGGAAAAATAATTAGAAGGTAAAAGAAAAGGAAAACAATAAGAGAAAATCAAATTGGGCCTCAAATCAGATTTGTCCGATTCAGACGTGTCCAAAATACCCCAGCCCAGGCGCAAATCGGCGCCCCATCCGGTCCAAAGTGATTAAGTTTCTCGACCGATCCATACGACGTCGTTTTTGTCACACTTGATCTGAACCGTCGATCTCATTAGATCGAACGGTTCAGCCTGTCTCCAGCACCCACGAAATGATGTCGTTTCAGGTCGATTGATCTAAACCATCTATTGCCTTTGATCGAGCGGTCCAGTGTGATTCCCCACAACCCGACCAATTTTCCCCCAGACCGACCCAGCCCCAAACCAGCCAAAACGACCCCGTTTTGCATTAGTAACTTGATCCAAACCGTTGATCTTAGTTGATCCAACGGCTTGATTTCAATCTCCTATCTAGTATATAACCTCCCAGACTAACCCAGCCCCCTTCAGACCCCCCCCCCCCCATTCTCTCGTCTCTAACAGCTTAGAGAGGAGCCCGTCTCTCGCCGCATTCCCCCACCGCCCTCCGCCCACCGGAAATTGCCCCAAAATAGCACCAGATAATCACCATCGTCTCTTCTATCACATCCTCTAACCTATTTCCCTAGCAAGACAACCAATTTAGAGTAATCTCGAATCTAAGAACCGGAAAAACCTAAAAAAGGAAGTACCAGTCGATTTAGAGATATTTAATGGTTCAAACCTACATAAGCCGATAGCTCTTCGATTCATGTGGGTTTGACCCATTTTCACACCCATCGGAGTCCGGCCAATCTCCGGTAAGTTGCCGGAGTTTCTGTCAAACCCTAAAACGGTTATTCCTCACCTCCCTCTCTGTGTTTTCTTGTTGTTTTTCGTTTAGTATCGCATGAATAGGTTATCAACATCATCTGTCTATTTCTTTCTCTTTTCTTTGAATAATTTCACTACTGCCTCATTCCTTCCTCCTTCTATCTGTTTTGATTGTTTGTTTTAAATGAAGAATGTTTAGACGTATTATAATAAGAATTGTTTCTTTAGTTTTCCCCTTTGATAAACTGTGTCACCAGCATGTGTTAGCTAGACAAAATGACATGAAATTTCTTTCTTTTATGTATTAATTGTGAATTGGGCTTTAGCCTAGAACCTGGACGAGTTTGATTGTTTGAATGATTTGAGCTATATCACTGCACATCCCTCCCCCTCATTAACTCATGTTGTTGTGATTGGATTTAGGTATTGATAGTTATCTCACATAGGTTTAAGTTTAGCTGGAATTGACTGGGTGTTCAAGGTGATTATGTTAAGCTTTACATTCTCTATAGATGACATCTTGACCACCATTGACCTAGCACCCTAATGGCATAACTACTAAAAACCTAAACCAAACTAGTCTCAGAATCTGTGTAAGACAGACAACTGAGTTTAGAACAACTCAAACTAACAAACACAGTCTCAACTAATTCCTCGAGTCTTTGAATTATAGAATGTGACTGAGTGAAGGTTTAATACACAATATATAGTCATCTAAAATATAACTATAGTGAATTGATAATAACTAGAGTCCAATCTTAGAGTTAGCAGGTTGTCCATTCACTACTTTAAGGAATTTCAAGAGTAAATTAAAGGGTATACAATTAGGGAATCAGATCCAAAAAGGCATAAAGATGTGAAATGAATTTTAAATGAAGAGCAGCTGTCCAAAATGAAATGGACAGCATGTTCAGGCAACTAAATACATTTGTTCGAAGATAAAAGGACTCTTAAAGAATGTATAAATGTTTAAACAAGTACATCAACTATCCAAAAGTAAGTGGACAGCCTGCTGTACAGTAGATATACACTACATTTTAGAACTTTAGAATATAAAATGTAAGACCCCATGCCTAGACAGTCCTAAGTGGAAATAACAACCACTAGGGTTTATTTTAAGCCAGGGCAGCCTGGCTCTGAAAAAAGGTTTTCCTTCTTCTGATATGCCTATAAAACCAAACATGGAGAGAGATATAGAAAAAAAAACACACATTGAGAGATTCCGAGATAAAAAGTGAGTTTTAAGATCTTAGACATAGAGATTAAGAAATAATATTCAGGGTATTAAGTGAAAATACTCTGATATACACACAAAAAAGCAGAAAAAATCACTGGTGTCCAGAAAATACAGTATATTGTAAAATCTACATTGTTACATTGATTCTCTTTCATTTGGGTGAGAGTTTTTGCAATAAGGTGACTGTTTCATTGGTCTGAGATTGAATGCATTGGGTATTTGGTTACAATCTTGGTAGATTCAGTGTTTAAACTCCTGTTCCATTGATTGCTGAGTTTTGATTTCATTGAAAGTTGGCTGAACTGGGCTATTGATTACTGCTTACTACTGTTGTTACTTGACTGTCCCTCATCTTCCCCTTCTTTTTCCAGTTTCCATGTACATGACTCTTGTAGCTCTATTGTTTGATTGAAGTATTTGGTGAGGAAATGAAAAAAATGGGAAGAAGACCCTTAAAACAAGATTGCAATTTTCTTCTTCTTTTTATTTAATCTTATATTTTCTTTTTGTGAAAGTATGTTGTATTATTCAGTGAATGCTGATAAGTAGTTAATATTCATCTTTTGGAATTAGATTTAGAATTTGAATGTTAAAGCTTAAAACAATCTGATATGGACTGATATACAAGTATACATGCATATTTAGAGTTTTATTTTGGGGTTTGGTTGTTAAATGAGTTCCTGTAGATAAGTTAAATATGTGAAATGGACCGAGGTTCAGGTATCAAGTTATCTGAATAGTCGTTGAGTTAGTTATAATTGTGACAAAGGGAAAAGCGATCACCGGTGTTCCAATAACAGGATTAATTTCTTTTAAGTCTGGATATGAGCCTATGCATGTTGTGATCCTTGATTGTTCAGTAGGACCATGAAAAACCAATTTCGATTTTTTCCTCATACTTGTCTAAACTGCATTGCAAGCAGTGACCGAATTATAGAATTAGATATAAAAATGATCCATTGTGTCAATGTGAGGATTCGAACTAAAGACCCCATTGTAAGCTGAAACGGGTCTCATTTTATTTGGACCACCTACATGGGTTTCAATTTTACAAATGGGTATTTGTAATTTGGGTCTCATGCTAGGCTCAAATTCGATACCACACCATTAATCTCTTCCTTTATAAAATGTAACTTCTTGGTTTGGGTTTGCAGAACAGCCTTGGTCAATTAATACTCGAATGACTGCAAGTAGTAAGGCCTTTAAATTAAATTGTTTGTTTCTTTAACGTTGGGACAACTAGCATCTCCATAGATAATTAGAGTAGTTTAAATGGTGATTATGTGCACTCGATAATTAGAATAGGGATTAAACCATTTTAGCTAACCCAATAAGTCACGACCCTTCAATCGTAGTCTAGTACCTCTTGTTTAAAAAAATGAAATTGAGGCGTGCCATGCCGAAACAATAAGAAGAAAAATGATAATTGAGTAGTCCTAATTTTAATTCGGTATTGATCCTTAGATTCCGAGGCGTGCTATTTAACAAATTCTATGGCCCACGCAAGTGCGAACGCGTAGTTGCTTTAGGCGCGTGCTTTTAATAATTTCACCTCCCTAAACTTGGGTGTATATTTCATGTAATCCAAATCCCAGCGAAGTTGAAATGTGTCGAAAACCATGGGTGCATTTATGTAACGTGGTTCGAGATGCGTTTTAACGACGTTGCAACTTTTTTAAAAAAATAATTAAACGAAGCGGCTAAAAGTTAAAATTTGCACATAGGTTCATAATTGTACTAAAATCAGATAATTAAGCCGAATATAACAGTTGAGCGACCTCGCTAGAACCACGGAACTCGAGAATGCCTAACCCCTTCTCCCGAGTTAACAGAATTCCTTACCCGGATTTCTGGTTCGCAGACTGTAATACAAAGTCAATCCTTTCCTCAATTCGGGATTCAAATCGGTGACTTGGGACACCATAAATCTCCCAAGTGGCGACTCTGAATCTCTTAATAAACGAATCACGTTTCGATTGTCCTTTAATTGGAAAAACTCCCTTTATTATACTCTTTGGGGTGTAGGTAAAAAGAAGGTGTGACAAGTATTTCTAAAGAAAACTCTAACCGAAATATAAAAACGCAAAATATCTTTTTTTGGATTTTTGATTTATAATTTATTTTTCAAATACAAAATAGGAAATAATAACAAAAGACTCGACAAACTTAACTAGATTATGACAGACCTTAGCATCAACTAAATGAGTGAATACTACTGTACAGGACTAGAAAGTAAAACATGAACAATACACTCAAAAAAAACTCCTCAGACAGCTCCTGAATGCAGTGGTCCTCGGGTATCTGTCATGCTCAAACTCTGGTAAGTGGATCCACACTTGTATGAGAAAACTAAAGCCAAACAGAGTTAAGGATTTAGAACACTATGTGAGACAATAACACTCTCTGTTGGATACATGCAAGACATGATTGTACAAAATAGCCTACGTGGCCGAAAGGCGGCTAGAAGTGCAAACTCAACAAAGGTGACCTCTAAGACATTGAAGAATTACTTTTGCATAAATAATCGATTTTGTCGAAATGGCCAATGTGGCCAAAAAAGGGCTAAGCATGCAAATTCAACATAATGGACCTTAAACAGAGAGAACATCTTGTTGTAGACTTAAAACTCTAAAGCATGGGCTAATTGAACCACTTTTGCGAAAATAACCCTACTTTGCAAAATGGCCTATGTGGCCATGCAATTTTGACAAGGACGGACCTCTAAAGTAAAGAGACACCTAATTGTGGATTCAAGACTCTCCAGGCAATTAAATAAACCACTTTGCGAAAATAGCCATATTTTGCAGAATGACCGATGTGGCCAATAAGTGGCTAGACATGCAAGATTTGGCTACGATCACGCGAAGCCAAGAACCTAAGACTTACTAGGAAGATCGGACCCTATGTGGGTTGCCTACGTATCACGCCCCAAAAGACGAGAATCGGGTATGCGTAGTTCGGGCAGATTGGATATGGGCGGGAATTTTAAAAATAATAAAAAATAATAATTTAGAGAAAAATATATTTTCTTTTTCTTGAAAAATGATGAAACATGTAAACTCTTTTTGGATTTTCTTTTCCCTCTATTTTTTATTTTTTTATTTTTTTTTTATGGGAAAGTGCAAAATCTTTTTGGATTTTTCATGTTTTTTTTCTTAACAAACATGTGACAGAAAATATAATTGGGCCCTACTTTTTTTATTCACACTTCACCCTCTTTTTTATTTTTTTCATTTGCGCTCAACTATCATTGGTCCGCCAAATGACCCTTTTACCCTTGAAGAAATGCAATATGTAGCACATAGGATGCATAAAGATGGTCTGTTATTTTGGGTATACTTGTCCTAGATGGACCCAACCCCTGTGTTGAGTCCCCTAAGTCAAATGCATGTAATGCAACAAACATTCCTACTAGGGATCCGGTAGGAGGCTATGTTATTCTAGGTTTTAAAAACCTAGGTTTATTTGTTCTAGACCTGGCTTACCCGAGCGGACAGCTCGATCCGAGGGGGGCAGCGTAGCGGGAATACAGAAGCTTCACCGGCTTTGCAACTTGTCCAAACCTCGTTCTAACATTGGGATATGACTCTAACAGAAAAGAAGTCACACGAAGTGCACACTTCCCAAATGATTTAGAAGACTCAGAGAGAAGAGGGTTTCGTAACAATTTATATACAGTTCATCCTGTCATACCTCCTTTTTCCGCACCCCGCGAGGGCGCAAAGGAGTTTTTCCAATTAAAGGACAATCGAAACGGGGTTCGTTTATTAAGAGATTCAGAGTCGCCACTTGGGAGATTTATGGTGTCCCAAGTCACCGGTTGAATCCCGAATCGAGGAAAGGTTTGACTCTGTANAACTATTATGAACTTATGTGCAAATTTTGACATTTAACCGTTTTTATTATTATTATTATTATAAAGAGAAAGAATTGCAACGTTGTGAAAACGTATCTCGAACTACGTCACAGTCAATGTACCCGTGGTTATCGACACATTTCAACTTCGTTGAGATTTGGATTTGGGCCACATAAATGTGCACCCAAGTTTTGGGAGATAATATTATTAAAGCACGCACCTATAGAGTCTAACGCGTTATTATTTTTTGAGAATGCCGTAAAATTTTCTAAGACGGCATGTCTCGAAGTCTATACAATTATTATATCCAATTATCGAGGGTCCCGCAGCTTGTGCGTTTTATTTGGCGAGGCTCATCTCGTTTGTTTTTTAAAAGGATAATCCTAAAGTGACTACATTTTTTCTATTAAATTCGTCTCTAAAATAAAAGAGAAAAATCCTAATTAATTACATGCTTAAAAAAAAGCGTAACATATTAATTGCTAGATTAAGACAAATGTTAACGGAAAGAAATATTACTAAAATTAAAATTAAAAATAAAATACGGAATCGACAAATAAGATATTCAAAAGAAACTAATTATCCTATAACTAGTTTAAACTCACATTGTTAGATGACTTGAACCGTTGAAATTAATTATTTACAACTATTTGAAACTAGAATTAACCTTAATCGCTTATGCTTATTCGAAAATTTATTAAACTTAAATGTTATCTCGTCTTGTTTGAATTCAAATCATGTCTTAATGGCTAATTCACGAAAATAATTCAAATTCATGCTTTAACTAAATTTAGCTACAAGTTTACGATTAACCTACTATTGACAATATTAAAACCTTCATAGCTAATGAACTAACCAGTTTTACCAAGCCGATTTACTAAAGACCAACTTATGTTATTTTTCTCTTATTCCTATTATTAAACAGTTTGACAGTAATGAACATGCTTAAACATATAATACCTAATAACCAAACTAAAGTAGGGTATTTTTTAATACATCACTACAAGATGCCTAGTTATGCAAAGCGATAGAAATTTACAGAATAATAATACATGAAATAGCCTAAATACAATCAGTAAAAGAAACAAAGAAAATGCTAAATTAAAACTTCAAAGTTCCATTCTTCGTATGCATTCATGCTTTCACATTTCAGCTTACAATATCGACAAGGTTACAGTCATGTACCTGGTATTGGAAGCAAAAGAAGAAGAAAATCAGCAGAGTAGTATGCAACACAGCAACAGCAACAATAACGGAAACCGAACAGCCAGTAACAGAGTTTAATAAAACCAGCAGAATTCTAGCAATCAACAGATGAACTCAAAAATATAACTTGATAGTTAAAATTGAAACTCTCTTTAATTCTCACTCTATTTTTCATTTTTTTTTTCGATTTTCAAATCTCTCTTAGCTCTAAAAAATTTTGCTCAATCTCTAATCTCATCTAGCTCTTAACTCTCTCTTCAATTTTTCTCTCTATCTCCTCCCTTTTTTTTTGGATTGAAAGAACAGTCAATTTTTCTCTCAAATTAAGACTCCAAGATTTTCAAAGTCTTCCCTAATTCTGTCCAAACTCCCCTTATTTATGTCAAAAAAAATAGACCACTTTAAACAATTAAACAAATAAAAGAAAAGGTCACATCATCTTGAGCCCAGTAATCCCACTACTACATGTCTTGTCCCTCACTTTTATTAAACAAATGATTTATTCCCTACTAACATATGTCTTGTCCCCCATCATATTATTTTAATAATACTTTAGTAACTATTGGACAGAGCACTCAAATTAAATAATTTTCTAAATTTTAAATTCCAAAAATACCCCCAAAATTACTGAAAATTACTATTCTACCCCCATCAGCTATAACCAATTCAGCTAAATCAATTAACCAAAATATAGCAACTATAACCAATTCTTAATCAAATTCAAACTAAATGAAGAACAACTAAGAACCAACTGAAATTATTTTGAACAACATCCTTAACAAATATACTTTCAGATACAACAATAATAACAAAAATTGAACATAACAAACAAGTAGACTCCAATCACTAAATTCAGATTCAAATTAAACTTAACAGATCAAACAAACAAAAATTCAAATTTCTAACTTAGATCCAAATTTAAACTTAACAAAACAATAAAACAAATTCAAATCACTAAACTCAATAATCAATTGAACTTCAAATTAAATCTAATAACCTTACAATCAGGATAAAGGATTCAAGTGATTAACTAAAATATTTCTATATTAAAACTAAACAAACACAAATGAATAAAGCAAACTGAAGAAATAATCAAGAACATGATAAACAACAAGTAAGAAAATAATCAAACATATACTGATTTTAGATCCGAGAATATCAAACAAAATACGGACAGAAATGAAACTTAAACTAACTAACCGGATCGGAATAATATATATATATATATGTATATATATACAAATCTGCTCGGAATATATATATGTATATATAATTATATATGTATGTATGTATGTATGTATGTATGTATATATATATACACATACATAAAAGAAACACCCTTATTTTATTACCATGAACGACCCTCAACATGGCCAACTTGCCTTTAACGGCTTTCTTTTTACTTGCCCCAGTTTCACATGACTCGGGCTCCAAATAATCTCAAACCGTTCTTATTTCCTTTAAATATCCCGATCACCTTCCAATGGCTTTACGATTAACTTTTTAAGATTAGGCCAAAATGACGTGTGCATGTCATGTCACTAGAGTTGATAGGAAAAAAAACTATAGAAAGTGAAAAGTAAAAGAAAATGACTAATCATAAAAGAAAATAGGATATTGCATTGGACGATGAAACAGTTTGAACAACCAGATAAAAAACTAAACTAGGGTTACAACCCTTAGAACAAACCTAGACAACACTAAATGAGGTATTACGACCAACAGAAAACTAGACAAAATAGAATGATAGAAGGGTTTGAGTTACCAGACAATATCCAGATTACAATCCTGAAATAATTTGGACGACAGAAATGACACCAAAATAATCCACCAAAAACTCCACTCTGGTTGACCAAGAAATAGAGAGTCTTCCCAATTATCAAGTACGGTATTTTAGCCATTTGAGCTTTGCATCAATAATGCCAAGACCACTGTCTGCTTCGACATCTTCAGCTTTAGTCAGTACGTCCCCAAGAGGATTCACGTGTTACCCGTAACCGGGCATCATCATGACGTGCAGGTAAAGGATTCGGCATGATATTCCGGTTTTCCTGGATCTTGTGTTTCCGGCTCACCACAAACCAACTACCTCAATTTTCTCAACAATTCAAAACAAAGGATGTTAGAATGGACTCAGTCAGTCCTCATTATTAACAACATCTTTTTTTTTCATTTCATTTTTTCTTTTCCATTTTTTTTCATCATTTTTTTTTTGCTTTTTTTTGTGGTCGAATCTTATGGAGATTGCCTACGTATCATGACCCCGCATGAATCAGACCTTGCGTAGTTCGCGCAAATACACGACAACAATAATAAAATATTTTTTGGAATTTTCAATTTTCATAATAAAACAAACTTTAAAAGACAAACTTAGACTGAACTAGCAGACTCTGGTGAAAGACGAGATACATACTCGACCATTAAACAACCCACATACTCTAATCAAAAGAAATACAAATAAAAAACAAACTGACATATTCCTTCCCCAATATGCCAATTTTAACCAAATGGCTATTTTTGCAAGCGTGGCCCCTTCCCCATTTCACATGAATTTTGAGGCCGGGAAGGATTATTTTACAAACTTGTCCGTTCTTTTACGAAGACAGCCTTTCGGCAACTGAAAGATACTCTAAGGCTATCTCGGCAAGAACGGTTCAATACATGGCCGAAGCTGGCTTGGCTTATTTTGACAAAAATCACAACGGCATTCACTTGTCTACTGACTCTTTTTTTTCAAATTAAAACAAAAGACCTGGTTTTGCAAACACGGTCTTTCAGCGCCTCGGGGATGAAGATTTTAAGGTTGTGTGGGCTAACCAGTCAAAAACCTTAAAAATGACAAAGGGTGGCTATTTATGCAAAGACAGCCTTCCGGCATCTCTTTCGGGAACATTCAGCTATTTTTGATAAAACGGCATTACCCGACTTACTCAAGACTTTTTTTTTCTGTTTTTTAAAATAAACCCCGATACTGCAAACACGGCCTTTCAACGCCTCGAGGACGAAGATTTTAAGGCTGTGAGGGTCAAAAATTAAAACCTGACCCAAAGCGGCCATTCATGCAAAGTTAGCCTTCCGGCGTCCCTTTCGGGAACATTTGGCTATTTTTTACAAGAGCGGCATCACCCGACTTATTTATGACGAAAAATTAAAATTTGATATTTTTGGCTATTTTTTGCAAAAAGGGGAGGTTGGACCCTATGAAGGTTGCCTACGTATCTCACATCCGGTGAGAATCAAACCAGCGTAGTTCTGCCATAGAATTAAATTTGAAAACAAGACACGCATTTTTCAAATCATTGGCAAATAAAACGATTTTTTTTTCATTTTAAAACACAAACTATTTTTGAAAACCAAATCACATTTTTTTTTAATTGGCAAACGAAGCAGAATATTTTTTTTGAAAATATTTTTTTTTCAGTGAAAAATAAAACAAACTATTTTGAAAAATAAAACTCTTTTTTTTATTGACACATAAAGCAAACTATAAAAATATTTTTTTTCTTTTTTACTAGCAAATAAAATAGACTATTTAAAAAATAAAACTTCCTCTATTTTTTTTCATCGGTAAATATATATATATTTTCTATTTTCTCAAAAATCCGGCAGCGTTTCGACACTACTTGGATATTGGTTTTTTTTTTTCTAAAAATGAGTATTTATCTCTCTATACGGTTATTTTTTCTTTTTCAAAATTTTTCCAAAAGTCCCGATTTCACAAGCCGGTCATCATGCAAGTCTGAAGCAAATAAATGCGCAAAACAAACAAGATGCAGCAGGATGGTCTTTTCATTTCAGGTTACCTGTCCTAGACGGACCCAACCCCTGTGTTGAGTCCCCTAA
>MU781076.1:0-14487 GCA_026770625.1 Nicotiana glauca
TCAATTGCACAAAACCAACACCGCAGAGAGCCTAGACATAGTACCTTTTTACTGCATCTGCATTCACAACTGTTTCAGGATCATTTCCTTCTATGTCTCTCAGTTACAGTGCTCCTCTTGGCAATATCTTCCAGGTTATGTATGGACCCTTCCAATTAGGAGCAAATTTTCCTTTTGCTTCCTGGTGATGCGGGAGAATGTGTCTTAACACGAGTTATCCCACTTCAAAATTCCTGGGACGCACCTTCTTGTTGTAAGCGCGGGCCATTATTTGTTGGCACATCTGCCCGAATGTGCCCTGAGTATGGCATACTCTTTTGCTGTAATGGACCTTTCCAACCCGCGAACCAATTTTCCTTCAATTGTTCCACTTCTTTGTTTTATTTCCTTAAGGTTACGTTCTTTGCATTTCGACTCTTGATTCATTATTTTGAAGTCTGACAGCATTTTGGGATCTAGGCATGAAGTCCGCAAGCATGTCATGTTATTTAAAGCTGCATTATTAGAACTAAAAATAAGAAATTAAGGGGAAAATAGCAAAATTAGAAAGAAAAATGAACGATGAATATTGATTTCATTTTTTTTTGAATTTTGAAGATAACAGGGTTCATATTCGGGAATTTAAAGACAAGAAACTAAAAGAAACATCCGAGTTACACCCTGAAATAACTCGGGATGCAGAAAAACTGGTAGGGCTAGTCTACCGGGACTCCTGCCTGATCGGGAATGGCGTAGCCTTCCAATTTTGGAGCTTGGCGCTTGGTCCCATGTATAACACCTCAGTGGTGCTAGTGCCCTCTCCCGACTGAACCATGTTGGCTTCATAAAGCAGTTGTCTCATAGCTCCACATATTTCCTCACTTTTTCAGCTGTGAAAACCTCATCGTCTTCCTCTTCATTATACTTAGGCTTGACAAAGGTCTCATAGAGATGTGGCATCGTATAATCGGTCCTTTTTATTTCTCCCACTTCTGCTTCCTCAGCCTTCACATGCTCCTTAGGTGGGAAATGCCTTCTGGTGCCATTGTTTACCTCAACAGGGGAATTGTCTAGCAGGCAGGCGATGCCGGGTTTTGTCTGTTCTGAGGGACCGGCTGCAGTAGACACATTTGGACAAGTTTCGGGAATAGACTAGAGAAAGATTCTCCAATTGGGGTAAAGTTTGGTCTCCCTGGTAGTTCTCGAGGACGGAAGTTATTCTGCGGAGGTCGGAGATTATAGTGGTTCTGGTGGGGAGGCTGATTTCTTGGGAACGGAGGTTGATTTCTGTTGGCATGTGGCTGCGATCAGGCAAAGGGTTGAGCATTCATGACCGCATATGGTTGTGGAGCATAAGACATTTCTTGAAGAGGGTAATAATGATGAGGGGTTCTTTCTGAAAACATGGGTTTAGGAGCGCGGTGTCTTCTCGCACCCAAAGCTGCAATGGACGTTTCCTCTTTCGTCCTACCCTTTGCCATTCCTCCAGACCCGCATTGGATGGCTTGGGAGGTTGCTCTAATAGCTGATTGGCTCAAAACTCTGCCTGTTTTCAATCCATTCTCCACCATTTCACCAATTTTAATTGCCTATGCAAAAGGCTTGCCCATGGCCAACATCATATTCTGAAAATAGTCCGCTTCCTGGGCCTGAAGAAATACAGTCAGCATTTCCACTTCGTCCATTGGTGGTTTCACCCTCGACGCTTGCTCACGCCCCTTAATAGCGTATTTCCTGAAACTTTTCGAGGGCTTCTTTTTCAAATTTTCTAGGGAGTTCCTGTATGGCGCAATGTCTATGTTGTACTGAAACTGTCGAATAAAGTCCCTAGCCAGATCATCCCATATATGCCAACGTGAGACATCTTGATACATATACCACTCCGAAGCAATGCCAATTAGGCTTTCCCCAAAATATGCCACCAATAATTCTTCTTTGCCCCCGGCACCTCGTAACTGATTGCAATATTTCTTTAGGTGAGCAATGGGGTTGCCGTGCCCGTCGTACTTTTCAATTTTTGGTGTTTTGAACCCTGACGGCAGGTGTACATGCGGGAACATACACAGGTCTATATTAGAGACACTTTTCTGCCCACTCAAGACTTGCATATTTTCAAGCTTTGCTCGAGGCTTCTCATTCTCTTTGCCATCTCATCCTGCTCTGAGGCCTTGGGGGTCTTTTCCTGCCCTGGCGTAAGCTCATATGGTGGCTGAGAGTAGGTGTATTGAGGATGATGAGGAGGGACAGCCTGAAAGACGGGATTCTGGAATGTGAAGACCGGGGGGTCAAAAGCATGCTTCGGTAGTGATGGTTGGGTTGTTACAGAGGATGGCGGAACCGTGAAGATTTTGAGAGCAATTCCAGATGGGAATACTTGGGGGTGAGCCTCAGAGGGTATTCCGAAGAAGTTAGCAGTCATAGTAGGTTGCCCTAGAGGAATATTTGGGCGGCTGATAGGGACAGTAGTAGCACCTTTAGATCTAGGGAATAACTCCGGGAATCCGGGGATAGTGCTTAGAGGTTCCTTTCCGTTGTTCCAAGCATCCCACATTTCCTCGTAGGCGCAGGATCCGATTTTCTTCAGTTGTATAGGATTCAGAGGCCGGGATCCCAGAGATTGGGCTGTCTTCAGGTATGGGGATTGCAGGCAGGGTCATTTCAGACGATATCTCTGTTTTTCTTTTGGATCTGGTAAAGTATCGATGCAAGGCCAGTTTACCACAAACCAACCACGGTTTCTAAAGTACTCAGCTGGGATGACAGCAACAATGGTTAGTGTGAAACAAGTAAGAGAGAGGTAACTACACATTAGAGTGTGATGCACCTATACAGTTAAGTGAATATCTACATGTTTGCTTCGATTGCATGCGTCATCCCGACTTTTTCTCTTATTCTTTTTCTCTTTACTTTTCTCTTTTTGTTTTGTTTTATCTCATTTTCTTTTCCCTCTTTTCATTTTCTGTTTTTCTTTTCCTTTGGCCATGGTTTTTATTTTTTTTATTTTTTTATTTTTTATTTTATTTTTCAATGCCTTATTTTTCTCCTTTGTGTTTCTTTTCTCTCTTATTTTTTTTCCTTTTATTTATTTCCCTCGTATTTCTCTTTTCCTCTTTTTCTCAGGATTACGATCGAATCTTATGTGGATTGCCTACGTATCATGACCCCGCATGAATCAGACCAAGCGTAGTTCTTGCAAATAAATGCAAAATTAAGGTAAGTAGGCTAACTCTTTTTTTTTGAAATTTTTGAAAGAAATGCTTTAAGGGAAATATTTTTTTATTTTGATTTTTCTTTTTATTTTTGAAAGAAAGACATCTAAAAATTTCTTTTCTTTTATTGAAGCTTTGGGGGATTTTAGAAGTAAAAAGAAATATTTTTGGTTGAATTTTCATTTATTTTCTCTTTTTCTAACACGAAAGAAAATTTTTTTTTCTTTTGGATTTTGAAAGTTGCCTCTCAATTTTCGAAAAGTGGCTATTTTTCAAAATTTTCTTTATTTAGAGAAAAAAACACAAGGACTTGGTTTTGCAGATACGACCTTTTCGCACTTCTAGGAGGAAGATTTTAAGGCTATGTTCGCAAACTATTTGAAAATGGCTTAGGTTGGCTGTTCTTGCAAAAACAGCCTTCCGGCGCCTTTTTGGGGACATTCGGCTTATTTTAACAAGAATGGCATCACCCGACTTTATTTATGACAAAAAATAAAATTTTTGACATTTTTTTTGGGGCTATTTTTGCAAAAGGGAGGTTGGACCTGATGAGGGTTGCCTACGTATCTCACATCCGGTGAGAATCAAACCAGCGTAGTTCTGGTAGATTGGGAATTGAGTAAACTAATTCTTTTTTTTTCTGTATAAAACATAGACCATGGAGCTTTAAGGCAAAGGAAAAACATTTTTGAATTTTTCATTTTATTTTTTTTTGGAATTTTCTAAAAAAATGCTTTAGAAGAAGAAAGAGAATTTTTTTTTGGATTTTTGAATTTGATTTTGATTATATTTTTGAAAGAAAGACTTCTAAAAATTCCTTTGCTTTTGATTTTAACCTTGGAAATTTCAAAAGTAAAAAGAAAATATTTTTTTTTGTTTGAATTTTTATTTGTTTTCTCTTTTTTTAAGGAAGAAATAAAATATTTTTGGATTTTGGATGTAACCTCTTAATTTTCAAAAGAGGGATTTTTAAAGGACAATGTCTTGAATTTCTGATCTTTTATTTATTTACAAAAGTAACTGTAAAAAAAGCAAAATATTTTTTGGGATTCAATTTTTTTTCAAGATATTTATCGACATTTACAAAAGAAAAACATCTAGAGAAGAGAAGAAAATTTTTGGATTTTTGTTTCTGATTTTTTTTGTTTTTTTAAATACTTCAAAATGAAGGAAATCCGTATTTTGAATTTTGATTTTTATTGAATTTTCTTTTTCCGTATGAAAGACATTAGAAAGAAGGAAATTATTTTTATTTTTTTTAGTTTAAAAACTACTTTTACCTTTTTTTTTTGAATTTTCGAAGGAAAGATTTTAAAAGAATGAACTAAAGGAAAATATTTTTGGATTTTTGAAAATTGGGGTCGGAACCGATGAGGTTTGCCTACGTATCTCACATCCGGTGAGAATCAGACCCGCGTAGTTCGGTCAGATTTGCCAAAATCAAGACTATTTTTGAACAACAATTTTCTTTCTATTTTTCAAATTTTTTCTATTTTTCTTTTTTCTTTCTTTTCTTTCCTTTCAATTTTCCAAAATCCAGCAGCATTTTGCTATTATTTGGGCATTGGTTTTTCAAAACAAATGGTCACCCTCACTTAGTCCTAACACTACTTGTTATTATTATTATTATTATTATTATTATTCAACATGCAAAGCCGAGCAAATAAATGGGCAAGTAGCACGTAAGATGCATCAGGATGGTCATTTCATTTCAGGTCACATGTCCTAGACGGACCCAACCGCTATGTTGAGTCCCCTAAGTCAAATGCACATGATGCAAACAAGCGTCCTACTAGGGATTCGACATGAGTTTTTGTTCTTTTAGGCTTAACCCTATGTTTATTGGTCTAGACCTGGCTTACCCTAACGGACAACTCGAGCTGAGGGGAAGGCAGCGTACCGGGGATACAGAAGCTCCGTCGGCTTAGCAAATTATCCAAACCTCGTTCTAAATTGGGAAAAGACTCTAAACAGAAGAGAAGCTACACGAAGTGCACCCTTCTCCATGATGTAAAAGACTTAGAAAAAGGAAGGGATTCTCGACAGTTTATATATACAATTTCAACAAATATCAAAGCGGAAAAACATTTAGCACATATAGCATGGAAGCATGTCGAAAAATCAGATAAAGCCAAATATAACAATTAAACTAAGCTCGAATTCTTTGAACCCTGAACTGGAATTCCGGGTTCATTTCCTCAGCAGAGTCGCCAGAGCTGTCACACGTCCTTTTTACACACCTACCCCAAATGATAGATGTATAAGAGAGTTTTTCCATTTAAAGTGACATTATTCGAATCAGGATTATTTATTTATTTTTAGAGTCGCCACTTGGGATATGATTGGTTTTTGGTGTCCCAGGTCACTGGTTTAATTTAATCCCAAATCGAGGAAATTTGTCGGCTTCCCAATTGGAGTGTGCGAACCAGAAATTTTGTGTAAGGAATTCTGTTGACCCGAGGGAAGGTGTTAGGCACCCCCGAACTCCGCGGTTCTAGCACGGTCGCTTAAATTATTATAGATGGCTAAAAACTAATTTTTATACATGTCATCCTATAGTGCAATGTTTAAAAAATTATTTAAAGCTTTTGATTAATTTTAAGGAATAGTGAACGTCGTCTAAAATATATCTTTGGATTGCATCACATTAAATGCACCCGCAATCCGAAAACACACTTTATTTGACGTTTTAGGATTTGGATTTGGGTCACATGAAATGCACACCCGAGTTTAGGAAGGTAATATTATTAAATAACGCGCCTAATGCAACTACGCGTTGATAACTTTGCGGGAGGTCATGAAAATTCGCTAAATGGCACGTCCCAAGTTCTAAGGATTTTAAAGATATGATTAAAGAAGGCCACACAATTTATGATTTATTTGGCGCGGCGCACCTTGATTTATTCCAAAGGGCTTTCTTATTCAAAGTAGCTATAATCGGGTTACATGAAATGCACTCTCGAATTGAGATCACGTGTCATAATCATGCTACAGGAACTGTAACCATGGCCACGATAATTATTTAATCGCGTCTAAAATAAATTAGTACATGATTTAGTAAAACTAAAATCAGTCATCTCATCAACGTGTTACGTTCAATATTATCAATCAAATCCACCGGAACTAGTTAAGCAAACTTACTGCCATATTAAAATCAAACCATTACACCAATGTAACAATTGTATACAAAAAAAATGATTTAATTCAAACTACAAAGGAACACCTAGATATAAAAACAAAGATCAGGGAATCCTTTTAACCGCGTGTAGTAATACTACGAAAGAGTTAGAGAAAAGGTTATCACCACCCCTGAACATATAGTCACAAATTGATCACGTCTATGTATAATATTGGTTGAACACCGTTAAGGGAAATAACACCATGGCATTATGAGGCCATAAAAGGATAATACAAACTAAAAAGGGAGAACGTCGGTAGACAAGTCACAATCAAAACGATACAGATAAAGACACTACTATAAAACTGAAAAGAGAATAATTTTATCTGTTTTTTTTACAGTTTCTCGTCACCATCAAAACTGCTGCATTATTCCCGTCTTTTAATTTCTTTCTAATTTTTTTGTTTTTTTCATTTAGTTAATCTTCAATTTAGCTCAAAAATAAACATTGAACACTTTGATAAAAGATCATCACTCCCTCTAACTACTAGCATAGATAGAATTTTCACCAACACAAAAATGTTAAAAAAGGACCCAACAACTAATGTAGATGCTGATAATGATACTAAATAATTATGCATGCCAAACAAAATAAAACAAAGCTTCTATCATCTGCCACATGAGTTCCTAGTTTTCAAAATAAATCCGTACATAACATCACAAATAGGTACTAAGATGAGATGATTTAGTAACACTAACCTGCCAACTGTCCATGTTTATTGTATTTTCTCAAACATTAACCAAACAAATGGAAAATCAGCTGAACTTGAAGGAATCGAAACTTTTCCGAAATGCGCCTATGCAACCAGCAATTTACGAAGTAGAATAATCCAGTAGAAAACAAGCAACAATTTCCTTTGAAGGCCCAGATTTCGGAAGCTCCTTTCTTTTCTAGATCTGTCCCTTTTTAGAAATTTTGATTACTAAAAGCTTCTTCTATTCTCAATCGAAAGTCAGAGGACGAGTAGAGAAGAGTGAGATGAGAGGATCCAGAATATTTGGTTTCCTGCGTTGGATTTTTTTTTTTTATAGAAAAGTCGAGGAACAGGGGTGTTCTTAAATTATGAAGTGAAGAACGATGGGGTCTCATTTTTAGGGTGTGTGATGTGTGGGGGAAGGTTTTTGGTGGAAAAATATTTTGGAGGAAGGTTTTTTTGGGGAGGAAAAATATTTTTGCGGAATGTCTTTTGAGGAGAAAATATTTTTGGGGAAGGTCTTTTAGGGAGGAAATATTTTGGGGGAATGCCTCATATGGGGAAAAGTCTTTTGGGGGACAAATATTTTTTGGGGAAGAGTTCTTCCAATTTTTGTTCCCAATTTCTTTTTATCTTTTTTTTTTTAAATTAAAAATACTAGAATTAAAAACCTAAATTATCTAAAATTATATTAATTATGAAAATTATAAAAACTACTTAATCCTAAATTAGAAGAGAAAAATNTTTTTGTTCCCAATTTCTTTTTATCTTTTTTTTTTTAAATTAAAAATACAAGAATTAAAAACCTAAATTATCTAAAATTATATTAATTATGAAAATTATAAAAACTACTTAATCCTAAATTAGAAGAGAAAAATTAACAAAAGGAAAAGGTATAAAAATATAATATTTTTTGTGAATTTTAATTTTTATGAAAACCAAATAACTTCCAATAAAACCTAAATGTTATGCAAGATATTTTTTGGTATTTATTATTATGATTTTAAAATATTAAAATGCATGAAATGCAACTAAATAAAGGAAAATTCATACAAAATCAATAAAAATTATTTTGATCTATTTTTAGGAGTTATCTTCATGTAGGACAAAAATCACGTGCTTACAAGCATTGAACTCATGATATTTTTAAAGTTATGGGTCCAACCAGTCATTTCATGAGTGTAATGATCCAAACGGTCATCACTTGTTTTAAATTAAATTTTGTGTCTGCAAGGCCTTGAAAATCTCATTTAGAGTCACCTTGATTTGCGTGTAGTCCGGGCATGTAGCCGGAAAGCTTAAATATGAAACTTTGTAAAAAATGATAAGTTTTGATTATAATATGAGTTAATTTTACTTTGACAATATTTTGGATAATCGGACCCGGATACGTGATTTGACAGTCTCGAAGGGTCCGTAGGAAAATACGGGACTTGGGCATATGCCCGGAATTGAATTCCGATATCCCAAGCCCGAGAAATAAATTTTTAAGTAAAATTCTTTTCGGAAATTGTTTAAGGAAATTTGAAACGAAATCTGATTAGAACACAATGGTATCGGGCTAGTATTTTGGTTTCGGCCCCCAGTACATGTCTTATATATCGTTTAATTCATTTCTATAAAGTTTGGTTTAAAATGGATGTCGTTTGACGTGATTCGGACCTAAATTGGAAAATTTGATGTTTTGGGAAATTTGAAAGAATTTATGGATTTTGAGGTTTAATTCAATATTTATGATGTTATTTTGGTGATTTGATCGTACGAATAAGTCCGTAAGATATTTTTGAGGTTGTGTGTATATTTGGTTTGGAGCCCCGAGGGCTCGGGTGAGTTTTGGATAGGCCACGGGTGTATTTTTGGACTTTGAAATATAGTTGGTGTGTTCTGAGCTGCAGGCTTCGCATTTGTGAAGTCAGTCTCGCAAATGCGAGCCATGCATCGCAAATGCGAGACAACGCCTGTGCAGCCTTCTTCGCAAAAGCGAAGATTCCATCGCAAATGTGATGCCTGTCTAAATCCTATGTTATTGCAAATATGATATATCACTCGCAAATGCGATGTCGCAATGTCACTATTGATTCGCAAATGCGAAGCTTTGGGATTTTTGAAGGTTTCGCAAATGTGAACCCTGTTTCACATTTCCCACATCTGAGAGGTCGAGGTTCGCAATTGCGAACCCGTGTTCGCATTTTCCATAACTGAGACCTGTATTTTTTTTTATACTTAGCCAATTTTGAACCATTTTTAACATCTTTTCAAAACACAAACTCCTTTGGGCGATTTTCCAAGAACAACTCTTTTTCCAAATCGATTGTAAGTTAGTTTTTACTCATTTTCTTCAATCATTAACATCATTTAACATGTTTTCAACTTAAAATCAAAGATTTTCATGGGGGAATTAGGTGTTTTGGGTAGAACCTAAGTTTTTCAAAAATTGGGGATTTGACCTCAATTTGAGGTCCGATTTCAAAATAAATTATATATTCGAGTTCGTGGGGAAATGGGTAATGAGGTTTTGGTTTGAACCTTGGGTTTTGACCATGTGGGCCCGGGAGGAATTTTTGACTTTTTGGGCAAAACTTTGGGAAATTCGTTTTATGCATTCAAATTAATTCATTTAGTGTTTATGATGTAGTTAAGTAACTTGTGACAAGATTAGAGCGGATTGGTGGTGGAATCAAGGGATAAAGCCATAATTGAGACTTGAGTGGTGTTCGAGGCATCGAGGTAAGTGTCCGGTCTAACCCTAGCTTGAAGGATTAGGATTTGAGTCATAATTGCTATTTGCTATTTGTTGAGTACGACGTATAGGCATGGTGACGAGTATCTATACGTTGGTGTCGAGCATGACCGTGGGTCTTAAATTTGTAGTTCTTGTGTTCTTAAATGACATTGCGGGTGCCTTAATTGATTGACTCTTGATATTGAGTAAAGATTTAGTTTATTTTTGTGGACTTTATTTATTCTTGAGTATTGGTATTAACTGAGCCGAGTAGGAGTTGAGCTAGGATTGGTTATATCTGATTCTCTCTTGCCGGGATGGTTGATTTGATATTGTTGTTCCCTTGACGGGAAATTTCTATGTTGCCTTGTTCCCTTGCCGGGATTTTATTGTGATATTGTGTTGGATTGAAATGGGAGCAGGTGGTACGCCTACCACAAGTTATTGATAGAATGGGAGCATGTAGTATGCCTACCATGAGTCATTGATAAAATGGGAGCGGGTGGTACACTTACAACGAGATTTGATAAAATGGGAGTGAGTGGTACGCCTACCACGAGATATGAAAAATGGGATCCGGTTGCACGCCTACAACGAGATGTGTTTTGGAAGTGAAATTTGTCTTTATTTTCCTTATCCGTGTTAGAGTTAAACTGTTGATTTCATTATTATTCTCTTGAGGTCCTATATTATTTGCTACCCCCAAAGCATGATCCCCTCCCCAGCTTTATTATGTTAATTTCCGTCTATCTTTCTGTTGTGTATATATATATATATAACTGCACAGGATTATCTGATGTATGGTCCTAGCCTCGTCACTACCTCGACAGGGTTAGGCCAGGCACTTACAAGAATATGGGGTCGATTGTGCTGATGCTACACTCTACACATATGTGCAAATACTGTCACACCTCATTTTTATGTTTAATACACCCCGTGAAGAGCGTAAAGGAGTTTTTTCCAATTAAAGGACAATCAGAATGGGATTTATTATTATTTATTCAGAATCGCCACTTGAGAGATTAATGGTGTCCCAAGTCACCAGTTGAATCCCGAACCGAGAAAAATATGACTCTGTTAACAGTCCACGAACCAGAAATCTGGATAAGGAATTCTGTTAACCCAGGAGAAGGTGTTAGGCATTCCCGGATTCCGTGGTTCTAGCACGGTCGCTCAACTGTTGTATTTAATTTTTATCTGATTTCAATACGTGTTCTATTTTTATGTGCCTTTTGTTAATAACTTGCTTTTATTATATTTATTATTTATTTTTTACAAGAATTACAACGTCGTGAAAATGTATCTCGAACCACGCTGCACCAGTGCGCCCGTGGCTTTTGACACATTTTGACTTTGTTGAGATTTGGATTTGGGTCACATAAATGTACACCCGTATTTAGGAAGGTAATATTATTAACATGCGCCCCTAAAGCAACTACGCGTTTATATTCTTTGGGGAAGACCATGAAATTCGTTAAACAGTCCTCCTAATTTATAAGTATTTTTAGTAAGTAATTAATGAGGGCCCCGCCTTTGTATTTATTTGGGCGAGGCTCGTCTCTTTTATTTTTTAAAAGGGCAAACTAAAGTGAACTATATTTTTTACTTATTGTGCATCGCTAAAATCTAACTAGTTAAGAATTGAATTATACTGAAGTGATTAATACCTTAACATTATATAAGGCACAAGTCTGACTCATGGGCCTTGATGCGGCCCAACAGTACTGTTGAAAGCAAAATTGGCTTAAGAAGCTGTGATGATCCAGGCCAGGATCGAGTTCCAACAGAGGGAATTATCCTCATTACAACAACTTACATGACAGCCACAATGCACCACAATAATAATGCGGATTCTCATTTTAACTGATAGACACGAGTTCCAAATTCCTAAGTCAAATTATCTTTCATGAATTACCGATTTTAATGAACCAGTGCAAGTTTGCACATCATCGCATTCAACCCTATTATTCCAGTGCAAATAAATATATTAACATGATTAATGAGAAAACGTTATTAATAACAAGGGTGAATGTTACTAGATCTGCTATGAATTGAAATCCTATTACCAGGTCATTACCCTTTCAACAAGGCATTTATCTTAAATCTAATTACTGTTGATAGCACTTAAGCTCATGTAAACCTCCAGATTGATTCTACAATTCAATTAAACAATCATATTGAGCTGACTATAATTCACCTCATGTCCAATTCAATGGCTTAACGTCATACAACATTTAACAAAATATCCAACTTAAGGAACAATCTTAATTATACACATAACTACCATTTGTATAACAGATAAAACATATGAATATTATCAATTATCATTCAGGAAATCCTCAGTTGAACATGAACAAACTAAGACATGTGATATATTCAAATTGCATAACCTGTTCGAGTTAACTCTATAGGATTATACCTATTAACTTGAAACCTCACACATAATCAATTACATGAGTCTAGTTTACAATTCTAATTAACATCACAACCACATCAACATAACTTCAGTAAAAAAAATACAAACAGTCCTTATCAATTTTAAAAAAAATCAGCTATGTCATGGATCTAATAACTACTTATGATAATTCATCTACTTAGTTCAAAGCTAGTTATGTCAAAGTTGTATATTATCAATGCAAAATGACTTAAATCCAAGGCTGAACAACCTTCCAAATTTCGTTTATTCACTTCAAGCCATCATCAACACAACAAGTCAGAATGTGTACCTGGATTTGGAGTCAAAAAGAGAATAGAAGAAGGATCAGCGACAGTTATACAACAATGACAACAGGAACAAGATAAAAATCCAATAACAACCTCAAAACAACCAGGATTAAACCAACAACACGAGATTTAAACCAGAAAAAGCAAATCGACTAGTAAAATTGCAACTTCACAAAGTTTCAATTACTGAACTCAGAGAAAATCAATGAACAATTTTCAAATCTAAGCTAGATGATCAATGAAATAGTAACCTTTTAGATTTTTCTACTAGATTCTAATGTTTTTGAGTTTTTGAGGTTATGAATTTTGAAATTTGGATCTAAGAAGGAAGATTGCTTGGGGGAAAATTTTCAGATTTTTCAAAACTCCCCCAAACAAGGCACATTAGTGCCTATTTATACATGTAAATCTGGTGGGATATTTAAATTTTAGTATTTATATATTAGCCCCCTTTTAATTTTAATTATACCCTTTATCTTTTAACTGGTAACAAGTGACTACCTCTATGTATTAAGTATTATACTACTACCCCAATCTAGAACATTCTAATCTAGAGTAATTCCTTATCTATCCTCACTTCACTTCAAAATCTACCAAATTACCCATTTTCCTATACCCATAATACCCTCCCTTCCTTTGTTTAATTACTACTAGCCCTTTTTATATACCCAAAATACCCGTAAAACTTGATTGAATTTACTATGTAAACCTATTGCCATTCAACCCTTTTAACCCTGAAATTAACTGCCAGATTTTAAGCTATCAATTATATAAACCTAATTATCAAAATTAATCAGAACTTATACAAATCTAATTATCTACTAATTGCAACTATAACCAAATATGCTAAGTGCTATCAATTAATCCCAAAACTTCTTAAGTATTCCAATTACCACTAATTAATTATCAAAATCAAACAATGATATCACTAACAATTATTAAAATCAACTAAACTATTAAAAACAGAAACCTGACATGAAAATTCTAAAATTAACGAATACTATAAACTCAAATAGGTATTCCAACGAAAAGGGACAATGTTTGATTATTGGTAAAAGAAACGAAAGATAAGCAGGAAAATAGAACAAAAAGGATGCAAGAAAACAATCAGACAAGTAAATGCATGATAAAATCAGAAAAGAATAAAAGAAAAGAATCAGAAACTTATCTAGGTTCTTGTTTGACCACTATTTTTGGCACAAAGAACCTTAGGAAAGAAGAAGAGGACTTAGAGGCACCGTTTGCGAAATTTCGACTCTTCGGGGAACTTCAAACCCATATTTGAGTCGTTCCAGTTGGATTTGAAATTCAAGAATCTAAGGATCATGTAGAGGAAGGCAAGAAGGTGCTATGGTATTATTTTGGGTTGATTTGGGTGAAGTGTTGTTCGCCGGAGTTAGGGTTACGGCGAGACAAAATTGAATATTTGAGGAGACTGAGTAATATTCGAAGAAAGACAAGTAGAGGGGTGGAAAGAGGATGAGGAGAGGATTTTAGGGTGTAAAGTTGGTAAGTTTTGGCATAGGTGGTGTTTCCCGCCGATAGGGTTCCGGCGGGGGAACAAGGGCGGCTGGGAAAGGAAGGAGATGAAGAGATTAATATGTTTTTAGGTTTTAATTTTTTTGTATCTATAAATATTAAATACTGTCAATTAACCACAGCCGTTGGATGAATTAATTTGAATGGCTCAGATTAGACGGGCATCACACGCCGTCGTTTCATTTATTATGGGGGATCAACTTATGACCGTTGGATGAGCATGATCAAGGGCTGAGATTAAATGACACCAAACAGTATCGTTTTGTTGTGTATTGATGGGTAGACCGGGCAGGGAATTTGGGCTTGGGTGTGTAGTATCATTTGGGGTTTGGGCTGGTTATCCAACTAGGAATTGGCCCAAAACTGATTGACTCTCTTTGTATTTTAATTTCATTTGTTTTTTCTTCTTTTCTCATTTCATTTATTGCTTTCATTTTGTAT